>WWET01005688.1:63273-76041 GCA_011038615.1 Limnodynastes dumerilii
CTATCTATCTATCTATCTATCTATCTATCTATCTATCTATCTATCTATCTATCTATCTAAGCAATTCTGCTCCTCACTGTTGTACGCATGGGCAGTAGCATCCAAACCACTGTGACACTAATGCGCATGTGTAGTAGTCGGGAGCAGAACTGCTACCCTCAAAATGTTCCCCCCCAGGTGCCCCACCAGTCACCCCTATTCTCAAGTGCCTCATCAGTCACCCACTCCCCCTGAACAGACAGTACAGGGAGAACTCAATTTTTTTTTTATGACGGGCTTTTGACTAGTATAAATATAAAGCTAAAACAGGGTCGGTGCTAGCATGTCTGATGTTCCCCTGCAAAAAATACATTTGTGCCCTCCTATTTTTGAGTCTTCAGGCTCCTCTCTGAAAGTGTTGAACGTGATGACGTCCAATGCTGGGTCCCAGGTGCCCCATATTAGCTAAATATATCTTTTTTTTTTTTCATTTATATGGTGACCAGGGGGGGATGGTAGATAGAGGGGAGAGCCTATCTGGCTTGGCGCCCCCCTGCCATGCTTACCCCACTTACTGGGTTCCGCCGGCCCTGATCTAAAACTATATTTCACTAATGTTAAAAAATATATATCTTTTTTTCTATTATTTGACACTTTGCAATTTAAATTGTAACCCTGAACTGCACCATCAATTAGATGCACTGAACAGTATTCCAAGAAATGGACAAATTCCTTGTAAAATATAAAAATTAAAATATATGTAGCACATCATGCTACATATACAGTGTCGCACCCAGGGGGTGGGGGGTTCTGGTTGCCCAGAAACCCCCCTGATTTAAAATTTGAAAAAAAAATGTAAAAATGTGCAAAACAAGTAAAATTTGGAAAAAGGGGTGTGGCTTCACGGCTGCCGTAAAAGTGGCGTGGCCTAACGACCATGTGGGGCAGACGGTCATGGAGGAAGATAGTCCTGGCCTGTGCTGCAATAGGAAAGCAGGTGAGGATGGTAAATGTGTCACAACATATTCAACAGTGCTTATGCACTCACACAAGCCCATTGTACACTGGTCCATTGTGTAATATGCTCCACTAATGCATTGTATACTCATACTGCTATTGGTATTAGATCTGTTCCTGCAATATAAAACTACTATTTTAATGTGTAAAAGAAGTAAATTATAAATTACTTAAAAATATCAAAAACAGACAATAACAACGCAATTCCTTAATGTAGATTTATTTTATTTTTATTATTTTTAAATCTAGTTGATAAACTTCCTGCTTTCACAAAAAAGGTTAATGGACGTCTTAGATATTTTGGCAGTCATATAGTACGACCATATTATCAGTGTTATCATTTTACATATGTTTTTTAACATCATATTAATTAGCTCTTTACTATTTTAAACAGTACTTCAACCTCTGCCGCATTACAGTCTAATTCCCTAACACACACACTAACAGGCTAGGGGTAATTTTTGCACCGTGCGGTATGACAGTGGAGGTGGGAGCATAGCTTAAATGGGGCGGAGCTTATTTGTCCCATTTTCGGGCTCCAAAATGTTGCTAATATACCTCACATGTATTACACATATTGGAAAACCCCTTTTCCAAATCCTGCGTTTGCCACTGATATATACACTTTCTGATTTTAGAGTGTATATAAATTCAAGGAACTTGTAGAAGGAAGTCTGTGATAACATGTATTTCATTGTCAAATTCCTCACAGTTGTTAGTTGTTGGGTCTTCTCTCCTAAGAAGTGATCTTGCTTTGGCTGTGTAAGTAAATTCTAGTCATATTTATTACTCACACTCATGTTGCATTTCAAAGTACCTTAAGCATTAGTAGGCTACTCTTTCACCTTATCTCTTCATTGGGAATATTAAATAATGTCCTGTATAAGCTACTGTACTTATTTTGTATGGCATAGCGTAGGTAGGTTAATAATAATGATAATATTGCAAAAAGTTTAAAAGAATTTGATAATGATAGTGGACGGATCCTGAATTAAGAAATATTGTAAACCACTAAAATATTCAGAAAACAAGTGGCCACAGTCTGATTAGTGTTCACTACATTCAAATGCCAGAGCACTAGAAACTAGTGTGGCCCTCCACCTAAGAGCCACAAAAAAGTGGAAACAAGAGAATATACTAGTCAGCGCTTAGGCAAACCAAAACATTCAGAATACAGTGACTGTTAAAAATTTGGATTTATTAATTCAACACCTCAATAAATGAGAGAAAATAACATTAAAAAATGTTGTTATGTAGGATTAAAACATTCAACATGCGAATATCTTAGCAATAATTTCCATTGGCTGACATAGGCAATAGTATTGTGTGGTGTTTGCAGCTTGTAGATCGGTTTAAAAGATACAAATAAAACCAGTTCCAATTAGTCAAGCTTAACAAGCATATATGAATGCTCCACAGTTGAAGACTTTAAAAAGTTGAAAACGATTATAAAATGGTGTGAATTCTGTGGACGGTCCCAAAGCCGATGGCTAGGATATAAAGTGACCTCCTGAGAATTTATAGTTATATAAGGTCATTGTAAGATGCTGACAGGGAGAGCTGATCCACAGCAGCCATTTTGGAGACCTTAAGGGGTGTCTCCTAGGTAAGTTGTCTGCCAAGCTGTGGTGCAGGTTTGTATGTACATATAACTGATGCTGAGTTACTAAAATTTACAGAAAGGTCATTATCGCTTACTAACTGCACATGTGTTGCATATGCATACTTAAAAAATATATATAGATATATATGCACAAAAATACACAGAATATCAGATATGTGTTTAGATATAAATCTGTGTCCAAGTTACCCTTGACTTTATCAGCGGGGCATTTATGGCTAATGGCAGTAAGGGATCCTAAATATTTATCTAATGTATAGCTGTACTTAAAACCTACCCATTGAAATGAACCAACTAATCATTTTATTAATCACATAAAAGTGCCTCAGAGATAACAACAAGTTCTGGTTACAATTTAGAAGATTGATTTCTTTTGTAACTGATTAATAACATTGTCTGCTAATCTACGCTTTTATCAAAAAGACAGTAGCAACTGGTACAAGGAAAACAAATAACCTTCACTAATGCTCAGAGAAGTGATAAATAGAAATGCCATAAGAAACCTAAGGACATCTTTATGGGGGGTTCTTTGTGTGGAAAGGCTACAAAAGTAAATACAACATTAACATTATGAAGAATATTCTGTTAAGTCTTATTAACCAGATACTAAAATGAAGCTTGTCTTATGTTTTACAGTACATATATTGTTTACCACTAGCAGTATAACAGTTAAGGCACTTAAACATAGAAGCCCACAATTAATTGTACTATCTAATAAATTATTAGCTATAGTTAATATCCACATTTCTCTCCACATTTTGAAAAGTAAACATGACTTTTGATAAAGTACCTCAGATAAATGTAATTCAGGTTGTCACTGAAGAAGTATGTGGACCTGATTCAGATCTCTGTATGACTTACACAGAGATCTGTAACTAGGCATGGAAGAGGAGAGTGCATGCCCCTGGTAATCCCATCATTTGGAAGGAGTTAGGTAATGGAAGAGGAGAGTGCACGCCCCTCGTAATCCCATCGTTCGGAAGGAGTTAGGTAATGGAAGAGGAGAGTGCACGCCCCTGGTAATTCCATCATTCAGAAGGAGTTAGGTAATGGAAGAGGAGAGTGCACGCCCCTGGCAATCCCCTCTTTCGAAAGGAGTTAGGTAATGGAAGAGGAGAGTGCACGCCCCTGGCAATCCCCTCTTTTAGAAGGAGGTAGGTAATGGAAGAGGAGAGTGCACGCCCCTGGCAATCCCCTCTTTCGGAAGGAGTTAGGTAATGGAAGAGGAGAGTGCACGCCCCTTGTAATCCCATCGTTCGGAAGGAGTTAGGTAATGGAAGAGGAGAGTGCACGTCCCTGGCAATCCCCTCTTTCAGAAGGAGTGTTGGACACTTACATGTACAGAACCCTACCTTAACTTCTCTGCACGGATCTACCCCTGGCCCCCAATTAGCATACCTAACCCTGCCTGTCTGTTGGGGTTTAGGCATGAGGTATTAATAATCCAGTCCCTACCACGAAGTGTGTTCTGTACAGATATAGTTACGACATGCAACATCTGCCGCATGCATGCACCGATGTTACACAACAATGCCACTTACACAACTGACTCAAGTCCCCTTTCGTGCCTATTTCTGAATCAGTGGCACTAACTTTGTAAAATAAATAGTTTGTTCTCCTTGTCGGTGTCATTAATGAGGGCGAGTGCACGCCCCTGGTAATCCCATCGTATGCATCGTGGTATTCCTAAGCGGACACTCTTGGTAAAATTGGAGTTCCCTAGTCCTTAGGGCTGTGGGAATTTTTCTTTATTTTCTGGGGGTCTTTTACAGGTGGGACCCCAGTATCTGAGGGTGACCAGCGGAGGGGGGCGCAGCCTAAGGAACACCTATTTGTGATCTTACTCTTTCGGAAGGAGTTAGGTAATGGAAGAGGAGAGTGCACGCCCCTGGTAATCCCATTATTCGGAAGGAGTTAGGTAATGGAAGAGGAGAGTGCACGCCCCTGGTAATCCCATTATTCGGAAGGAGTTAGGTAATGGAAGAGGAGAGTGCACGCCCCTGGCAATCCCCTCTTTCAGAAGGAGTTTTGGACACTTACATGTACAGAACCCTACCTTAACTACCTTCTTGTCTGTTGGGGTTTAGGCATGAGGTATTAATGGTCAAGTCCCTACCACGAAGTGTGTTCTGTACAGATATAGTTACGACATGCAACATCTACTGCATGCATGCACCGATGTTACACATCAAAGCCACTTACGCAACTGACTCAAGTCCCCTTTCGTGCCTATTTCTGAATCAGTGGCACTAACTTTGTAAAATAAATAGGTTGTTCTCCTTGTCGGTGTCATTAATGAGGGCAAAGAAATCAACACATTTTTACTCTTTGATTTTGCTTCATTTTAGAGAGGTGCTAAACAGCTGAGACAAATAACGGTACAAGTCACTCATGAAGTCTAACCAGATGCCTAGCGTGAATTGATGACTTCAGAATGTGTCACTTTACGGCAGTATGGTAATGTAGAAATGGAATTTATCCCATTATGGAATATTAATCTGTAGTCTAAGTTTATTCAGTGTTTTCCTCTAAGCCCAACCGCCTTAACCTCTTATACATCTCTGACACTTCCAGCTCATTCCCCACCTGTTTGTATTTTTGCTGTGTTTGCCATAGGCATTTCAAAGAGAACAGCTGTTGCCACTAGTTTCCTGACTGAGATGTTTGTGAGACTGTCATCTATTTCTGTTTCATCTTAATACCTTTTTTTTTGTGTTCTGGTGTTCAGATTGCCAGTGACATGTTTTCAGCTCAGTGTTTTGTTATTATTATGTCTGACTTGCAAGTATTTGTCTCCTCGTTCCCCAAACCACTGGTTATGCTTTAATTCATTTGCTTATTATTTCCCTAAATCAGCCCTTACAGCTGCACTGAACTCGTTATGTTGCTGTGAAATGGAGGTCTTCCCAGGCAGAATAAAATTACACGTTTTCTCCTTAGCTGACAGTGCTCTTAGATTCAATTTATGAATAACCGCTTATCTAAGGGGCATGCACTGCAGATTAGTGATCCGTGAACCACTAATGTAAATCTTGAAATATCAAGCAAAATATAAAATGTTAGTGTTTACATCATGATTTCTGCAGCGCCTGAAAAACAGAAACATAAATAGTTAGGTATAAGAGATAATAAAGGGCATCAAACTCATAAGTCTTACTGAAAATATGAAGGTCATAAGAACATATTTCTCTGGATGTCATTCTGAGTGCCCATCTAGAGAAATCTTGATACGACTAGATATTTTGTATCTTGCTGCATCATGTTCTTATGATCAATCTGTTATTTCTTGATGCACCGCTTGAATAATCAAGCAGAGGAATCTACTGATGAAAAAGTGCTCATTACTGCCAGGTCTGAAAGTTCTTTTCTTTTTGAAAATATGAAGGACAAATCATTTTAAATAGCAGATTTTACACATCCTGCAAATACAGTTTGGAACGTGTTTGAGGCATTAGTACAATGTCACCATGATAGCTAGGTGATGCTCCGACATTACTGGCTGGTAGCAATCAGCCGAATACAGATTTATGATGCTGCTACAATCAGAGATCTGAGTGCACGGCAGCTGGGATTTATGGCAAGAAGCAGTCACTCCTTACAATTCTTGGACCCCGCCTTACAACATCACACATGTTGCCTCACCGTATTTATCCCCATTGCACACTTCTGTCAGAAATATATAATGCTAGTACATGCGCTGCTAAGAGATGTGCATAGGCTGTATTCCCAGGAGGGATCAGATACACAAATACCAGCATGTCCTGTAGTGCACCAAGAAAACATTAACTATATATACACTATAAATACATTTCACCATAATACAGTCTTGGATAAGTAAGAAAAGCCCTTATATAATAGTTTATGACACAAACAACCTATAGTAGTATAGTTTTATCTATAGCTGGGTCTATGGCATACAATTTAGTAATGGAATGTGGCAATAACAGAATAGAGTCATTATCATTTTTTTGTCTAATGTGGAGCGCGGGTAGCGCAAAACTTCCAATAACAGAATAGGTCTCATTACAAATTAGTTGCAAGCAAACGCATCACAGATTGTCATAATGAAACTTGTAATGCCCATTGGGGGTGTCTGGGGAGGTGGGTGTGCCTTGCACCACCCAGAGTGCGCATCTACTTTTATTAATAGGCCTACCATCCATATATCTGCCTCTTTATTATTTGTCCAGCCACCATATTTCTCTCCCCTATTTATATGTCCAGCTTCCATGTCTGCCTCTTATTATTTGTCAAGCCTCCATATGTCTGCCTTTGTTTATATGTCAAGCGGAGGCCCCTTTATTATTTGTCCAGCCTCCATGTCTGCCTATTATTATTATTATGTCCAGCCTACATATGTCTTTTTCCTGTTTATTTGTCCAGCCTCCATGTCTGCCCCTTTATTATTTGTCCAGCCTCCATGTCTGCCCCTTTATTATTTATCCAGGTTCCATGTCTGCCCCTTTTTATTATGTCCAGCCTCCATGTCTTTCTCCTATTTATTTGTCCAGTCTCCATGTCTGCCCCTTTATTATTTGTCCAGTCTCCATGTCTGCCCCTTATTATTATTATGTCCAGCCTCCATATGTCTTTCCCCTGTTTATTTGTCCAGCCTCCATGTCTGCTCCTTTATTATTTGTCCAGCCTCCATGTCTGCCCCTTATTATTATGTCCAACCTCCAGATGTCTTTCATCTGTTTATTTGTCCAGCCTCCATGTCTGCCCCTTACTATTATGTCCAGTCTCCATATGTCTTTCCCTGATTATTTGTCCAGCCTCCATGTCTACCCCTTTATTATTTGTGCAGCCTCCATATGTCTGCCTCTGTTTATATGTCCAGTCTCCATATCTGCCACTTTATTATTCATCCAGCCTCCATGTTTGCCCCTTATTATTATGTCCAACCTCCATATGTCTCTCCCCTATTTATATGTCCAGCTTCCATGTCTGCCTCTTTATTATTTGTGAAGCCACCATATGTCTGCCTCTGTTTATATGTCCAGCTTCCATGTCTGCCTCTTTTTATTTGTCAAGCCTCCATATGTCTGCCTTTGTTTATATGTCCATCAGAGGCCCCTTTATTATTTGTCCAGCCTCCATGTCTGCCTCTTATTATTATGTCCAGCCTACATATGTCTCTCTTCTGTTTATTTGTCCAGCCTCCATGTCTGCCACTTTATAATTTGTCCAGCCTCAATGTCTGCCCCTTATTATTATGTCTAGTCTCTATATGTCTTTCCCCTGTTTATTTGTCCAGCCTCCATGTCTGCCCCTTTATTATTTGGCAGCCTCCATGTCTGCCCCTTATTATTATGTCCAGCCTCCATATGTCTTTCCCCTGTTTATTTGTCCAGCCTCCATGTCTGCCCTTTTATTATTTATCCAGCCTCCATGTCAGCCCTTATTATTATGTCCAGCCTCCATATGTCTTTCCCCTGTTTATTTGTCCGGCCTCCATGTCTGCCCCTTATTATTATGTCTAGTCTTCATATATTTTTTCCCTGTTTATTTGTGCAGCCTGCAAATCAACCTATTTATTATCAGTCTCCATGTCTGTCCCTTTATTATTTATCCAGCCTCTATGTCTGCCTCTTATTATTATGTCCAGTCTCCATATGTCTTTCCCCTGTTTATTTGTCCAGCCTCCATGTCTGCCCCTTTATTATTTGTCCAGCTTCCATGTCTGCCCCTATATTATTTGTCCAGCCTTCATATCTGCCCCTTTATTATTTGTGCAGCCTCCATGTCTGCCCCTTTGTAATTTATTCTCTTACTTACCTTTGATGTTGTCTGCCTTCCTCTGCAGCGCTCCCTATCTCTGTGTCTCCCACGCTGTCTCTCCTGGTCACATGGTGCAACAGTACTGATAATACAGGGCTCCTACAGAAGCCCCTTAGGACCAAATCTGTTTTATAGAATGGTAGTGGCCTAAAGGTTAGGTCACTGACATTCACTGTAATAGGTTTGGCTCTTCAGGGCTCCTGTAGGAGCCCTGTATTACCTCTACTGTTGTGTAAAAAGTCCTACAGCGGCACAGGCTCTGACCCTACTGTATCAGTGTTTCAACATCTCTTGGGATACTTGACCTTCTTTTACCTATTTTTTCTGTTGTGTTCTAAGGGAGAGATAGTTCCTGTAAGTATATGACACTAAGAATGACTCTGCACAGCATAAATCAGTAATGCTTTAAATCTATTTATGTATACGTTAGACTTAATCCTAAATTTAACTAGAAGATACGTTTCTCACAACAGCAAGCCCAAGGTATTTCACTGTTAACAGAATATAAAGATAAACAGCAAGAGAAATGGTTGTAGCAATAAAATAGCAAGCTAAAGCTCAAATAATTCATGTATCATAAACGTGCTAAAATCTTCAGGTCGTACGTTGCAAAAGACAAGTAGAAATGAATATCGGTTCTAATAAAATGCTGTGATGCATTACAATTAATAGGATTATAAAATACTTAAATCAAGAATCCTTAATTTACAAATAATTATTTCACAGTAACTACCTATACAGTAATACTATGAACTATTGCATTTAAAATAAAAGATTTGCACATTTAGGGTCTGATGGAGACTGAGTGTATGCCCCCAGACTACCACAGTTCCTTCACCAGAAGAATGGTATAAAAAATTACCCTTTTTTACTCTTTTATGGACGAACTAATCATTTTTTCTCTGGGCTCCAGATCGTGCCTCTGTAACCACAGCGTAGTTACATAGGAAGGGGCGGGGCGCTCCATAACTACGCTGTAGTTACGGAAGGTAGGCGGGAGAAGGATGGAAATTAGGAGGGGAGAGCTGGGTTAGGGTTTTATGTTCATGTGGTCGGCATAATTACACACTGTTACACTGGCTGAAGTTAGGGTAGCCTTCAGCCGGTGTAACAGTGTGTAATTACGTCGACCACAGGGGGAGTGTCGGGGTAAATATGAACCGCGTACGAGCACAGGTGTCGGGGTAAATATGAACCACGTCACAGCGTAGCTCTGGATCAGGCCCATAAACTCTAAATTTAAGTAGTTACCTGGTATACCCCCCACCCCCCCACACCTCTTTTCTTTTTTCTTTACCAGGAGATCTCCCCTACATCCTGTTTTTACTTATATATATCAGACCATTGGGCCTGATTTAGACTTAAGAAGGAGCTTGAAGGTGCTGTTCTCTGGAGCAGGTCCATTGTTCTTATATGTGCCTGACCCCTCAAAAAACAAAGAATGAATACTGAGTGTATGCCCAATGGCATAGTGTATATCAGTGGTCTTTTCCACTGTGCATGCTTAGAAATGTTGTATGTGCTGCAGGGCCACCAGTCCCGGGGGAAAGCCGGGACTATTGTTCCTGGCCCGGACCTGATGGGGGCCCACCGATACTTACCTAGCTCTGTAGCAGCAGGTATTAATGGTATCCTACCGCCGATACTTGCTGTTTAGAGCTATTTAGTAGCTGGCCAATGCACAGGGAAGTTCTTTCCTGTGCACCAGCCCGCTGCTAAAGTGTGTCTGTCGGGCCCCGTCCCTATGTGATGTCATCAATGACATCACATAGAGGTGGGCTCACGATTGGGTTCTGGGCCTCGCATGTGATGACGGCGGCCCTGATTTGCTGTCACGGGAAACCCAGACCTGAACACAAATTTGCTAAACTCCTTGACTATATTTTTAGTATAGTTGCATTGTGACTGAAGCTCATAACCACTACTTCCAGTATACATTACAGTAAAGTACCCTGCACTTGCGTTTATATCACTTGGTTAAAGGCAATGTATCTGGTCATGGAGCTGCATTGTGCTGTGCTGCTCTATATATATATATACACAATCTGCCGTCCTTGTGTATGGATCCAGACCTACAATTATGTGCAGGCATGTTTAATTATATTTCAGCATAAACACTTGAATGCCATACAATGTCTTCCATAACCTTATTATGTCTCTGTTGTTTCCTTTTGTAATTCCAAGAAGTAGATGCATTGCGGTGTGTAAATTGTTATGCAAATGTAAAATGTGACTTTTAGATTTCTGAGTAATAAAAGGTCAATTTGTTCCCAAGAAAATTGGATATAGTAAAATAAAACTAAACATTTTATAACACATTTTCCATTAAATTCTATAAAATTATGACATTCTTTCTATTGGTACGCACATAAGGAATACTAAAGGCCAGGTTTACGAAACTGCGGGTTTGGAAAAGTGGAGCCTATAGCAACCAATAAGATTCTAGCTCTCACTTTCCTATTACATACTAGAGAATGTCAGCTAAAATCTGATTGGTTGCTATGGGCAACATCTCCACTTTTCCAAACCCGCAGCTTAGTAAATCTGGCCCTAAGAGTTTTTAGTTTGTCCATTGTAAATGATCTTATTGTGATTTGTAAATTCCATAATTCTTAGAAAACAGCAAACAGAAGGCATGTAAATATTTGACTGTGTTTTTTAAAGCTTGTGTGTACAAAGACATAGAAATGGAATTAAATATTTTGGGCTTTTCAATAACAATCTTGAAAAGAACATAATACTTTATTATACCTCTTAAAATGAAATGGCAATTTCTTACCAATATTCTATCTATCTATCTATCTGTCGATCAGCATGCTTATCTAATCCGCCCCGGGACTTGTCACACCCAACGCCCATCTCTGACCCCATCGAAGAGGTAAGTTACCTCTTCAGGGACTTTAAGGGTTAGGGTAAGGCTCTGGGGAAGACATGGTAGGGTTGAGGTAATGGAAGGGAAGGGTTACGGTTAGGATAAGTCTATGGGTAAGGGACTCCAGATTTAGGCTGTGTGGAAAGGAGACTTAATGTCAGGAAGCAGAGAAAGGAGTCTTAGGGTTAGGCTGCGGGGAAGGGAGGGTTAGGGTCAGGCTGCGGGTGTTACGGGTAACTAACACAACCAGGGCACGGAGTCTAGGGCCTGGTCTTTGCTAGAGCCCCTGATAGTGGGGATAGTCTGGGCTAAAGGACACCTAGCAGGTCGCTGACCCCGGAGACACCACCCAGATAAGGAAGAATTAAACCAAGATGGAGTAAGGGAAGGAGAGCAGAGAAGAGGCTGAGAAGGAAGCATGAAAAATAAGACCTAGAAGAGACTAGGGACTAACACTGACAAAGACAAGAGATGAACTGCACGGGAGTACTCACAAAAGCACTCACACAGAGGGAGATCCCCCAGAGGAGAGTCCACGCAGGCACATAGGAACAGGCAATGCAAGGCTCAGGCCGGGAGACACAACAAGGAGCAAAGAAAGGAACACTGGGAACACCACCCCGAGTGTCCGGAGATCACTTTTACCTGGTTTGGGTTAGCATCGGCAGTAAGGCACCCTTGAATTCCCAAAGTCCAGAAGTCCAGTCTGGGAGAAGGTCTATATCCAGATGTGCGGTGGGGAGGTGCAGTTTACTTGTTTCACCACCAACTTATCCTAGCAGGGGTACCCTGGACTACAATTTCAGTTGCAGTCATTGTACCTGCAACTCACCTGAAGACAAGCAACTGGTAACTGAGTGGTGTGACTGTGACCGGGAAGCCTTAACTTGCATCCTGCTATTTGAAGGCTACGGGATCCCTTTACAGCCTGGGCTGCCAATATTAATTCACCTATTGGCTTCTAGCTGAGTAAGTGAAGGCTTTGTAACCTCCAAGAATTAGAGTTTGGGAGACTGATTCAGCTGAAGAGGATAAAATCCATATCTTGCTGCCAAGTTTGTAGTGCAGAAAATTTCCTGCCACAAGACTGAGCTAACTTTCAGGAGCAGCTATCTTATGCTGCTTAAGAAGGAGCTTGAAAATTAAAAGTGGCAAGTTACTCCTGGGCAAAACCATGTTGATTGCAGGGGAGTCATAGTTCATCTGCAAACAGCATTAGAGCTGAGAGGTGATGTTTAGCAGCCCAAGTCTACATAACAGTGCAAAAGTAAAGCTAGTAAGTATCTGTGTGTAATAAGCAATTCAAAGATACAGGGGCGTTTCTAGAAATGAAGGGCCCCCCCTCCTCCTCCTCAGACGCCCCCCCCTCCCAAGACGGGCCCCCCTCTTCTTCTTCTCAACTCCATCCATATCTATACAAACGGAGACGGTCTCCAGCAGTCTTCCATTCCCAACAGTGCACTGCGCAGCCTCACGCCCATGTGACACAAGAGGAGCA
>WWET01005689.1:0-14862 GCA_011038615.1 Limnodynastes dumerilii
TTGTGAGATATGTTAGCCACACCCACATGGAGATGGCCACTCCCAAAGGGCGGGGGGTGCCATTGTCCTCTTTCGCCCCAGGCACTAAAATGTCTAGTTACGGCCCTGCGAGAGAGGGAGAGAGAGAGGGAGAGAACTGCACAAAAACAGGCTGCCTAAAAGGTTTCACAACCTATGTTTTACAATACCAATTACCACACCTCTCACCTAAAGAAACCTTGTGAGTCAACAATGTTATAAATAGGATAGCCCTGCAAACCATGAGGGGTAAATGGAAAACCTTCTAGGCATTATTACTTGTGTTACATTTACAATGCTCATCTCGATGCTTGAGAGCTTTTTACCTGTGATTTGATGACATTGATAGCCGTTTCACTGACCCTTTAAAATCACTAGATATTTTTTTTCTTTATTACATTTCACCCCTAATCTGATGGGTGAAAAGGCAATAGTTACTGTACACGCAATGTTCCACAGCTCTTAGAGACACTCATTTATTCAACTAAACAGAGAAAAGCTAATTTAATCATTCGTCTTTCTCTTTATTTAGGAAAATTACATTTATCACATACTGGCCTAATACTATCATTTCTATTTTCCTTGCTGTTTATGTACTTGAAACACGTTTTGGGAATAGGCCTATTTTTAGCAATCTATTTTTCAGTTTCGGTCTTTGCTAATCTACTTTCCTTTTTACATAGTTTGCTAAAGCACTTTCATTTCAGTAATATATTTCCTTCATAGTTTTGACAATAATATATATATATGTGTGTGTGTGTGTGTGTGTGTGTGTGTACACAAACACACACGTACACAATTTGATATGCAAAGCTTTATAACTTTAATTATAGGTTCTTAATGCACATATTAACAAATTGAGGATATTCATATACTAAGAAAGTTTTCCATTTTTGGATGTGACCTACACTAATGTTTTATAATTATAACATTAATCTTTAGTGATTCTAAAGTACAATTAGACTATACGAGGTATGTCTGTAAAATAACGAGACTGTGATTCCACCTAGTAAACACAGCAGTCAGAACTGGTTATAACTGCATACATATTGACCTTGAACATGTGACAGAATAAGTTCCAGAAGGCACAACAGGTAACCAGCATTAATATAACAGTCACCAGCATTATTATAACAGTTACCAGCGTTATTATAAAGAAGTTTTGAAAAAGCTGAGAGAAAGAGTTAGAAAGAAACGGCCGCAGCTGTGGAAAAATGGTTTCATTCTTCACCAGGACAATGGGCCTGCTCACACAGAACTTTCTGTGACCAACAATCACATTACTACACTTGAAAATCCTCCATATTCGTCCGATCTAGCACCTTGTGACTTTTATCTTTTACCAAAAGTTAAATCAGTGCTTAAAGGGACACATTTTAAGTCAGTTGAAGAAAACGGCAGATATGTTGAAACAACTGACAGAAATTGATTTGCTCCGTGCCTTCGACCAGTGGAAAACAAGACTACAGCTATGTAATAGTGCAAATGGGGAGTATATTGAAGGGGACAAGCATTACATTTGTAATACCAATAAATAAAAGTGAGTTATTTAATCAGTCTCATTATTTAATAGATATGCCTCATATACTGCTCTAATTAAAGAATTGAAGCCCCATATGGATGAAGCATTGGGTCCTGACCCAAAATGTTGACAAGTGATTCCAAATTCTACAGCTATGGGTCCTAAGTGTAGTTTCCAAATACACTGTATGCAAATTTACTATAGGTCAGACGGAATGGACAGCTGCAGCACTGTCAGTAGGAGAAGAGGGATCCAGCAATGAGACTTGTAAGGAAACAGCTGGTTCTACCTAATCTTACTGGTGAGCTGAGATATCACAAGAACTGTCCAATTTACATTCATTGTCAGAAATGTGTTCTTTCAAGTTACCTGGTAATTATTGCTAAATATTCTTGTGGAACCACAAGTGCTATAATGCTTTGGCTTATTTGGCTTATTAACTTATTTGTGTGTTAATGGACAGGCCTCCAATTTGTGTTTAAAAACATTTTATGGTCCAGAATCACAGTTGCTTGAGGTTAAGAGAGCTCCATCAAATAGTCAGGCTCCATCAAATAGTCAGGCCCATTAACCTGTTTATTGGGATTCATTTGTGATGTGTGATGGGTGCAGTAAGTCTTCTGCAAAAATATATGGAAATAAATATATATATAGGCTTATAATTTAGTGATAGTTTTGTTGTATGTGGACAATATCAAATTTAAAGTTGTGATATTTAAACTCAAATCTTTTTTTAAACATTAATAAATAAAAACCAATAAATGTAAAATGCAAAGAAATCCAGACCTTTTATAGAAACAGAACACAGACGCTGAAAGCTTTTATTTTAGATTCATTTTAAATTTAAATGTGCAGTTTGCAGTTTAGAGTTGAGCTAGGAATCGAAAATGTGCTCCTTTTTGGGTATTTGTTCCATCTTCTTTGTCAACTGTCATTAACCTGTCATTCCTTTTGAAACAAATATAAAATAACATCATAAAAGCCAACAATATGCAAAAACAAGAACACAGAACACAAAACACAATACTTAACTAAAAGAAAGAAAAGCCACAATAACAATGACAAGTACAGTAAAATAGCATTTAGCACAATGGGAGAGAAAGTGAGAAAGAAAGAGGCAAAGTTTAAGTATATCACCGAAACAGCACAGTGAAGATTGCCATTAGAGCGTCTCAAGGATACTCATGGTTTATTAATCTGTAGTAAGGGTCTTTAATACATGGAAAAGAGGGCTGGAAATCTATGGAAAACATATGGTTGAATCATAATTCAAAACTGGTTCAAAAGGGAGCCAATGGCAGGAAATTTGAAAATTTGAAAAAGTTTTTGTAGTGACCACTTCTAGTTACATGATAAGTTATCTCCTGTTTCCTGCTATAAGTGGTTTGTTTGCTCCCATGGTTTATGATCTTTCAGTAACACCAACTGCCACTGATGCCATTGTTTTGACAGTTGTCCATTTCCCCTAAGGTGATACGCTCACAATGCTGCTGGTGATCAAACGAATAGAATTACCATATAGAAATTTGAACAAGGATTAACTGAAATGAGTATATGACAATTTGCATTGCGATTGCTTTGAGCGGAAAATCAAAATGCTATTGCCATGTGTTTATGAAATATATGTCTTTATTTTCCCAGTCTTGCGGAAATTCAGATTGATTTGTGTGTATGAATATAGATATGTAGCGATATATATATTACTGTGGTTAAGGCTAACACAGTAGAACAGTTTAAACATGTTTTGGATAAATATAAGGATATCTTAAATCCAAATTAAGGGTAAAATAGGGTCTAGGGATTGTATAATTTTAAATAAACAACTAGGCAGACTGGATGGGCCACATGGCTCAGCATTTTTAAGTCATTTATTCATTGTTCTCCTCTTTTTTTAAATAGCATTAGTTAAATATTTATTTTTTTCCCCTGGACCATGAGATGGGTACTTAATGCTCTGGGGGGCATCTATTAGCAAAATTTAATCTCCTTAAAAAGCTCAAATAGAGACGAGAGAGAAGCGGACAGACCTGTACACTTATTCTATTAATTTTCAACAAGGGCATGGACACTTTACTAATCCTCCAAATTGCCGTCTCCTGTGCTTTAGTGAGGGTGGAGTAGGTTCCGCGTTTTTTTTTTCTTAAGGTATAGTTCTTATTTGCAACTTGAATGAAGGAGGTCACATTGGAGCATTCTGAATAGCTGCAAAACAAAGTAGCAAGCACTCAACCCAGCACCATGGAGAATGTCACATGCAACCTTCAGGCCTTTCTGTAATTTCCTTTGCCTACTGTGCGAGGTCTGAAAAGCTATTATCTTCAAGTGGTGTTTTGCTGTTCCACATATTCCTTAGCATTACTCTGATTTGCAGAAACATGCAGGCTTGTTCTTAAAGGACTAATAGCCATGAATCTTTAACTGGTTTATAGTGCAAAAAAACACTATTAATCCATGGATTCTATTTACCAAATTTTAGAGAAATATCGATTTTATATCACGCATATGAGATTTCATATAGTTCCAGTGCGTTGTCTATTTTTTTTTTCCTTCTGTATTTGTTATGTTTCAAAGTATTGTTAGATTTTGATAGGGACAATGGTGAGACTATTTAATCAATACCTATTACAGCGCACTTCAGTCATTTTCTCTCCACTATGAAAGGGCAGCTGCGTTCCCACAGGAAAGTACAGCTCCGTTATTAAGAACACGCCGCTCATTACTCCAATATTAGGATATAAATCAGAAACCATGGAAACGGCCTGACAATAACAACTTTTACAATGACAGAGGCGACACCATAATCAAGCTGAAATGTTTTTAATATTGATACATGTTCTGATGACAGGGGGACTATGATGAAATTTGTAAGTTGGGAACTGTGCCCCTTAAAAAATTATTGTAAAAATAAATAATTTGGGGCCAGATCCAGAACTCTGTTGCAGCGGCAGTGGATTTAATATGGCAGTTCGGTGAGAACTCTTAAGCTCCGTAATTAGGATTGCTACGGGCCCAAGGAGAGAGGGGCCCATAGCAGCCACTCCCCCTGCACTGTAAGCAAGCTGTCAGAGGCTGACAGCTTAAAACAGCTCTCAGCCCTCCATGTATGAGTACTGAGCCCGGAACAGCCGCCTGTCCACTCTGCACATGGCTGATCCTTGAATGTGTTACTGTTAGGCAACGCCCCCTCCCTTGCTGGCTCCCATGATGCTTAAGTCTAAGTGGTGTCTTCTACCGGTGGGGAATCAGAAGAGGACAGTGCTGGCAGCACCCTTGCTATAGGGGGCACATGACATTGGCTTTGATACTACATTTAATAAAAGGCAGACGGAGTGACAGTGACAATCTGAGAGCTTCTCATGTGTCAATACTTTAGTCAAATACTAAGTTCTACAGAGTATTCCTATTATAATGTGACTTCTGTAATGTCATTTATGAGCCTGCATATATTAATATGTGAAGGCACAATTACTTATTACAAGTGACTTGTGCTGGTAAATCAATTGAAAGGAAGTGAATAAATAAAACTGTTCAATCATAAGCTGACCTGGCGCCCATTATTTCATCAGTGGTACTTCATTGTTACACATGTTACATCTGAATAGCGCCTGTTTTATAGCTATCCAATATGCATGTGGAGGGTCACATTAACTGACAATAACCCCCGGAGCTACAAGATAATACAAAGAAATCCAAAACCATACCACTATCCAGAGCCACAATCAAGGTGATACCGGGCCGTATGCACACCTAAGAGTGAGTTTGGTGCGGACAGATCCACACCTAACTCACTTGTCCTGCCCCTAACCCACCCTCCATTTTTAGGTACATTATAGCCCTTACGAGTGCCCTAGGGCTGCCTTATGTAACTGTGCACAGTTTCCTTCTTAAGAAGGAAACTACGCACGGACCTTTCCTTCGCCCCTCACTCCGTCATTCAACGGCTAATCTAAATACCTCCAGCTTCTGCCTAATCACTCCCCATCACTCTCTTTCCCCCTAAACTAATCCATGCAGTCTTTAAAGACTGCATGGAGGCAATCTATGTACCTTACTGGTACGTAGATTGCGTAAATGACCTACTACTAAATATATGCACCTAAGAAGCAGAAGCTTGTTAGGTGTGAATACGACCCACCAATAGTAACAGAGCTCTGAGCGCGGGTTGAGAGGGATGCCTGTGCTCCAACACTTTATTTTTTTATAGCAGCCATAGCTGGCTGTGCTGCCGATACTGTGATGCTCAAGGTCTCAGGAGATTGATGATGTCATCAATCTCACGAGACAGAAGGTATTGCAGCTGTCAAAAACTGCAGACACAGCGTGGAGGAGCTGTCTGCAGAAAAGGATTAAGGTAAATAAAAACATCTATTGTGTAGTGACTTAGATTTACAATAGATTTTTAAAAAGTAGTAGTGACAAAAAAAAACCACTTCTTACATATTATTTTGTTGCTAACCTTATGCTCTATTTGTATGGGGTAATGCATTAAAGATT
This sequence comes from Limnodynastes dumerilii, assembly GCA_011038615.1. Classification (NCBI taxonomy): domain Eukaryota; kingdom Metazoa; phylum Chordata; class Amphibia; order Anura; family Limnodynastidae; genus Limnodynastes; species Limnodynastes dumerilii. The sequence continues at coordinate 6,035 of WWET01005689.1, forward strand.
TGCTGTTAGTTGTGGAGGACTCAGTAGAGGGTGCTGCAGGGAGTAGTAGAGCAGCAATAGTGGTGGAAGGTTCAAGACCAGTGGCAGACGAGTAACTGACGCCTGTTTTATTTTCATGTAAAGTGTACAGTATGGGCGTGCTTAGCTGCGTAAGTCCGCATTGCCCATCCGTACATGTGCGGACGATAGCGATTACGTGGCCAAAAGTTAAGGTAAGGTTTGAAAAGCGGAAATCGGTCAAAGTACATACATTCAAGGGGTGTGCCTAGGGGAGTGTATAGAATGTACGCACGTGTAAATACGCTACGCTAGTTATCGGATTGCAAGCGCAGTTCTGAATTTACCCAATGTCTGTTTTCATTGTTAATGTGATGATGTTATTGCATAGTTGGCGACGTCTTGTATTTCCATTCCGCGAGATAGCAACATGGAGGCTGGGCTTGAGGGTGTGGTTTATACGAATTACACCTGAAACTCCTCCCCCCTGCCTTATCAAAGCTGCCATTTCTAGGGTTACTGCAACTATGTATTATTGCTGAACAGTAATGGTTGATTTCAGGGTTGCTGACTCTCCCGGAAATCTGGGTATCCCGGGAGAGCTGGCAAATCTCCTGCAAGTCCAGACCCCCAAGCTCTCATTATAGTAATCCCCTAAAGTTACTATGGATGGGGGGGCTTGATGACATACGTGCATACCTTCCTCGTAACTCGGGTCATCCATACGACAGTCAGAAATACGTATTGTAGGCAGAGGGAGGTATTTAAATTGTTCAGTATGGGCCGGGTTAGGCCATGATGTGCGACAATCCATTACGTATGACCGTACTTACGCAAGGAAAAGTTAAGGTAGCATTTCTTACTCGTAAATCAAGTAAATTACGTGCGACCGAGGGATGTGCATAATACTTACGATCGCGTAAATATACTACGAGATCGTACTTAAAGTGCATTTAGGTCTGGATCTGGCCCAAAAAGTATAAATAAAAAAATAGAAATGTTCGTATTTTGTACTACTATACAATACTAGAAAGTCTTGAAAGTGGACATATCTGTGTGTGCTCTGTACAACTTTCTATACCAGTTACTGGACCCTTTAGTTGTTGATTCAGAAACCTCTAACAATTGCATTTCGCTTTACAGCACAAATCACTTGTAATAAGTATTTGAGATTGGCTCCAGACCCCTGACAAGGGGAAACCACCATTTCCACTCTACACTACAATGAACTACCCATCCCTTGTGAATGGGAAGTTATCTTGCTGTAGTTGTCTTGAATCCAAAGCTTCAATTACATGTACTCACTGATTCCTTATAGGCCCCCTTATTATTTGTATTCAGTTTTACAGAAAGCAGGATGCATTCTTTTTTAGAATTCAGGACTGGATCAGGCCCAATGTGTGAAGATTGATTACATCAAATTTATAATAGACCTGGCCTGACCTAGACCTGGCCACTTGGGGAAGCTTTGCTAAGGCAAAATGTGTCCATCAATAAAATATTTTTGCTGTCTTCAAGATTATACAATTTTACCTATTTTTGTAATGTTACAAGTGCATTTGAAAACTGGTACATTAAATTCAAGATTAAATTCAAGATTCACATTAAATTCAAGACTAAATTCAAGATTCACATGAAATTCAAGACTAAATTCAAGATTCACATGAAATTCTAGACTAAATTCAAGCTTCACATTAAATTTAAGACTGAATTCAAGATTCACATTAAATTCAAGAGTAAATTCAAGATTCACATTAAATTCAAGACTAAATTTAAGCTTCACATTAAATTTAAGACTAAATTCAAGCTTCACATTAAATTTAAGACTGAATTCAAGATTCACATTAAATTCAAGACTAAATTCAAGATTCACATTAAATTCAGGACTAAATTCAAGATTCACATTAAATTCAAGACTAAATCCACGATTCACATTAAATTCAAAACTAAATTTAAGATTCACATTAAATTCAAGACAATCAAGATTCACATTACATTCAAGACTTAGTTCAAGATTCACATTAAATGCAATACTAAATTCAAACTTCAAATTAATTTCAAGACTATTCCATTTTTTATTCACTAACTGATCATTTTTTTGTGTAAAAAATAAAAAAAATTATGTCAATGTCTTTTTACTGCAGGTGACAATTATGGGTTTTGTATCTTCTTATACTGACTATGTACATATATAAATAGGCATTATCACATGCACTAACCGACTTCATCATCCATTGGAAGTACAATAGATGGCCTTTAGTGGATTACTGACATACCACATAGTTGCCTACTTTTGAAAACTCATTTCAGGGAGAAAAGGGGACGGGTCCTGCGTCTCCAGGGGTTCGGGTCCTGCGTCTCCAGGGGGCGGGTCCTGCGATATCATTATTAATTACTTTGTTAAATCTATGCAAAATATATATAAATATTCCCCAATAATTTCTCCCCAGTATCCCCAATCATGTGTCTCCAGCCCCCCCCCAATATCCCCCAACATGTGAGTCCAGCCTCCCAGTATCCACCCATCATGTGAGTCCAGCCTCCCAGTATCCACCCATCATGTGAGTCCAGACTCCCAGTATCCACCCATCATGTGAGTCCAGACTCCCAGTATCCACCCATCATGTGAGTCCAGACTCCCAGTATCCACCCATCATGTGAGTCCAGACTCCCAGTATCCACCCATCATGTGAGTCCAGACTCCCAGTATCCACCCATCATGTGAGTCCAGACTCCCAGTATCCACCCATCATGTGAGTCCAGCCTCCCAGTATCCACCCATCATGTGAGTCCAGCCTCCCAGTATCCACCCATCATGTGAGTCCAGCCTCCCAGTATCCACCCATCATGTGAGTCCAGCCTCCCAGTATCCACCCATCATGTGACTGCTGACTGACAATGAATGCAAAATCAATCCATAAAAATTATATCAAATGTAACTTATCTAATGGGTAATGTATGTAAAGATAGTCAAGTATTAGCAATAGAGCAAATACAATAAATATACAAAAATTATATATAACAAACCAATCTACCTATAGGTAGAAACACTTGGTGAATCTAAATCCAATCCTTAAAAAACAGTTTGGTGCTAAAACATAAAGAAAATATACAAAATAAAATGTATTTGCTCTATTTTGCACCTTAGATTTATCACACCCAGTCTTTTTTGATTAGATCAGGTTTCCGCCCTTTTGTTTATGCCATTCCTCTGACCCATTTTCCCTAGGCACACTATTTACTCAATGAAAGAAAAAGTGTCAGTATTGGCGCTGGACAGCTAAGAAGGATGGGGTCAAATATTGGGGGGAGGGATATGGACAACCTAATAATTCTAGGGGAACAATTAATATAAAGACATATAACAATTGTACAATGAATAAAAAATCCCACAATAGGTGTCGCAAAAATAAAGCTAGGATCCAGAGAGTTATATAACCAAAAAGATAATTCCGTCAATAAACTTTAAATTAAAGGGACATCAATAGTTCAATCCTGCAGAGATCAGCTAATCAAAAACCAAAGGTAAATAGGATGAGTCCCACAGCGGGGATCGTCCAAGGGTATATTAAAAGTACTTTGGGGAGACCGCAGCTAAAGGAATCTATGAGGGAAATTCATCCAGAGATCCTTAAACGGAGACAAAAAGTAAACAAAACATCTTTAATGCATGAATCAAATTCAAATTAAACAAATCAAATAAATAAAAAATAAATAAAAAAGTGGACATTTTTATTTTTATTTATTTGATTTGTTTAATTTGAATTTGATTCATGCATTAAAGATGTTTTGTTTACTTTTTGTCTCCGTTTAAGGATCTCTGGATGAATTTCCCTCATAGATTCCTTTAGCTGCGGTCTCCCCAAAGTACTTTTAATATACCCTTGGACGATCCCCGCTGTGGGACTCATCCTATTTACCTTTGGTTTTTGATTAGCTGATCTCTGCAGGATTGAACTATTGATGTCCCTTTAATTTAAAGTTTATTGACGGAATTATCTTTTTGGTTATATAACTCTCTGGATCCTAGCTTTATTTTTGCGACACCTATTGTGGGATTTTTTATTCATTGTGCAATTGTTATATATATTTGTTCCTCCTCCACCACCAATTGTTCCTATTGTTCCTATTGTTGACACCTATTGTGGGATTTTTTATTCATTGTACAATTGTTATATGTCTTTATATTAATTGTTCCCCTAGAATTATTAGGTTGTCCATATCCCTCCCCCCAATATTTGACCCCATCCTTCTTAGCTGTCCAGCGCCAATACTGACACTTTTTCTTTCATTGACCATTTCTTAGAGTTGGGCCTCTTTTCAGTGTTTAGTGGTGTGCTGCAGGACATAGCGCTATTTAGTGGTTTGATTTACAATTCTGATTGGATGGACAGCGCCTCACTTCCTGGTAACGCTGTGAGAATCAGATCAGAGACTCCGGGAGAATAGGGTGCTCTCCCGGGAGTCCGGGAGGTCTCCATGGATTCCGGGAGTCTCCCGGACGTTCCGGGAGAGTCGGCAACCCTGACATACCATGAACACAACAAAGAGGCTCTGCATTCATCTGTTGAACAGGAATGTGTTATATGTATGATCCATTATTTTTTTTTAGACCCTATATATGACACATGTAAAAGGCCTTCAAAAGACTATTCAGTCATTCACATCAAAGCTTAACCAGGCGGAACTTACACACTATACAGTATATTCCCCAACACACAGGCACACATAAACACAATCAAATGCACAGCACATTTTTATGTAGCCATTTGACTTCAAAATGTCATGCCACAAAACACAAAAAAATATAATAATAATTGCATGTAAATCCCTGCCTGTATTTAAATAAGAAAAACCTATGGAGCTCTATTTACAGACAGCTTTAATTCACTTTAAATGAAGCTTCATCAGGCTCACTTATCTTCACTGCGAGTCTGGCAACTTTGTACACAGTACTTACAAAAACTTATCCCTCCTGCAAGGTCCTTCGATGATCTGCCAGGTCATTGTAGGACCCTTGTAGTGTTCTCCCCAGGGCCTTTTAGCCGGGTGCTATTTTAGCTTACCACCCGGCTAGACCTGACCTTTTAGTCTCAGATGTCCTCTGATGCGCTGTAAAGGCTTTCTGGCACTGCTTTACTGTTGCCTATCAGAAGCAGTAGAAAGTCTGTGCAGCCAATCATAGGACAACCACTGTCAACTGGGACTCATACAGTACCTGCAGGTTCTTCAGTGTGATGCTGGCATGACCTAGGGTCATGTCAGTGCCATTCACACACAGAAGAGTAAAGCCATTTTATGAGAGGTTTTTAAAAGATAGCTTAGGGTCACTAGGATAATGTCTATATGGTATGGCTCTAGACTTTATTGCTTGTCAGTCTCTAGGATGCAGTGTGTATTGTATGGAAGTCACTAGGATGAAGTCAGTATTGTATGGCAGTCAATGGATGCAGTGGGAATTGTACAGCAGTGACTAGGAAGCTGTCTGAATTGTATGGTAGAGACTAGAAAGTTGTCTGTAATGTACAGCACATACTAGGAATCTGTCTGCATTGTATAGTAGAGACTAGGATTTGCTTTCTTTTATTGTGATTACAAGATTGTGTTCTGTATTTTATGACGCTCACATGTATACTGTAATGTAGGATGGTTACTGGTGTTAAACGTTAAATTGTTAAACAGGAGGTCACAAATTTATGGTTTCCAGGCGGGTGTTGAACACCCCACCTCTCTCATTGTCTTCACCAGTAGATTGCAACAAACGGAACAAAATAGTTACAGGACAGGCAGATTCGGGTGCCTCAGAAGCTTAGCTCCCAGTAGTGCAGCACCAGTGAGGAGCTCCGCAGTGGGAACAGATGTCTGGATACCTTCAAGTATTTTTATTGCAATCACACTGAACTCACCCAGCTGCTAGGCTGGCAACATGTTCTGGGGAGAACACTGCTTTCATTCATACTTACTTCATATGAAGAAAGTCCTGAGCATGCGCAGTGACTCCTTTTGGAAATCAGCAGTCAGTCCGGACAGGTAAGTCTAATTCTGTCTTCTCTTTTATCTTTTTATTTTTATTATTATTATTATTTATTTAGTTATGAAAAATAACTCTTATTTAAAAACAATGCATGTGAAACTCATGGCCCGTAAGCCACATGCAGCGCAGAAACACAGGGAGGTCTGGCGATTGTTGCTGAAAAGGGTCTATTATCAACAACCGCAGCAGTTTAACAGAACAGGTGATAGCAAAGCACTTTTAAGCAGATTTCTTTACATCCAGCGTCACACCATACCTCCCAAGCCAAGAACTGGAAAGAGGGATCAAATTTCCCGACCTGGTAGAGGTGGGTTGTTTTGTACCGCCCAGTGTGCATATCTGGGGAAAATGGGTGTGTCTTGCACCGCCCAGAGAGCAGGTCTAGTGCCTGTCCCTTTTATTAAATCAGTCATCCATATGTCTACCCCTTATTAATAGGCCTATCATCCATATGTCTGCTCCTGTTTAAATGTCCAGCCTCCATATGTCTGCCCCTGTTTATTTGTCCAGTCTCTATGTCTGCCTCTTTATTATTTGTCTAGTCTTTATGTCTGCCTCTTTATTATTTGTCCAGTCTCTATGTCGGCTTCTTTATTATTTGTCCAGTCTCTATGTCTGCCTCTTTATTATTTGTCCAGTCTCTATGCCTGCCTCTTTATTATTTGTCTAGTCTTTATGTCTACCTCTTTATTATTTGTCCAGTCTCTATGTCGGCCTCTTTATTATTTGCCCAGTCTCTATATCTGCATCTTTATAATTTATTCTCCTACTTACCTTTGCTGTCTTCTCCCTTCCTCCGTGGCGCTCCCTCGCTGTCTCTCCCTCTCTCTGTCCCGGTCAGATGGTGCAAGCAGTACAGGTAATAAAGGGCTCCTGTAGGACCAAATCTGTTTTCTAGAATGGTAGTGACCATATAGGTTAGGTCACTGCCATTCACAGTAACAGATTTGGTCTTACAGGAGCCTTGTATTACCTGTACTGTTGTGTAAAAAGCCCTGCCACATACACAGCTGAAGGGGCTCATTAGAAGAAAAAAAAAAGAGTCTGATCTCCCGGGACACGTTGTAAAGCGGGCTGGAAAGCAGGAAAGCCTCCTGAAAGCGGGACAGTCTCACTGGAATCGAAACTGTTGGGAGGTATGGTCACACAGAAGAGATGGAAGACGGTGTGCACTGCGGAGGAGAGACAAGGATGGAAGGCATCAAAGGTAAGTAAGGTATAAACAGAGGCTGAAGAATACTGAATGGGAAATTACTGAGAGCTGGGGTCAGGTGAATGGGGAATAGTGGGGAGCTGGAGTCATATGAATGGGGAATACTGATGAACTGGAGACATATGATGGGGATTATGGAACTGGAGAGATATTGATAGGGATACTGGAAGCAGGAGACAAATGATTGGGATACTGGGAGCTGGAGACACATGATGTGGGATACTGGAAGCTCGGGAGACATGATGGGGACTACTGGGAGAACTGGAGACATGATGGGGACTACTGGGGAAACTGGAGACATATGATAGGGATTATGGAGCTGGAGAGACATTGATAGAGATACTGGAAGCAGGAGGCAAATGATTGGTATACTGGAAGCAGGAGGCCAATGATTGGGATACTGGGAGCTGGAAACACATGATGTGGGATACTGGAAGCTCGGGCGACATGATGGGGAATACTGGGGGAACTGGAGACATATGATGGGGATACTGGAGCTGAAGAGACATGATACTAGGGAGACTATATAGTCATAAACAAAATTAGTATTAAACTTTTTTTATATATTATTTTTAAACCAAAACAAAGCAAAATATATAAAACCATTTCCATACTTTGATTGTAGTGAGCACAAACTTAAATGCAACCACAATGGTCTTGCATAATCACAACAACATATACTTCTAGCTCAGGCTCAGTGAGCTGTACACAAATCATTGCAGTTTGAATCAGGCCCATATTGATGCATATAGAGTTTGAAATGGAGAACCGGACTCTATTTTCTTCTTAGCTAGAAGGAATTCTCATATCACTATTCATTACTGCTTAGTTTGGCTGAGTGAAATGGAGACAGAGGGGGGAGAGGAAATGCCAGATAGATGTAGATTACAGTAGTCAAGCTGAGTGATGATGGGAAAATGGAGAACAGGTTTGGTTGTATCACGAATGAGGAAAGTAGAGAATCAGAGAGCGCGACAAAAGCTGACACCAATGCGGCGGATTAGAAGCTGAGACGTTTTTATGGTGATGAAGAAGAAACTAATAAAAGAAGAAGAAAAAGAAGAAGAAACTAATAAAACCTGTTTTTGAAGCGTTGCACTTCTAGTAGAGAACCAGAGACAACTAAGTGGAAACAGCAAAGAGTGTTTGTGACAACAGATAGTTTTTTAATAATATTGGAGAAGTTCAGGTGTTCAGTGAGAAAAGATGACGGCTAATTGTAGAACCCAGGACAGCAGCACACATGGGGCATGATCCTCGGGTCCGTATGACAGGGGAATTATGTATGGCGCGTATTCCGTATGGGCTGGCATACGTAATGTATGTTGGTGTAACGTATGCCACCTGTTAGGGAAAGGGGGCTTAACCATCCTTTATGACAGCTGTATCTCCACCGTAAAGGCAGAGATACACATGTAAATGAGGGGACAGGGCATTGAAAGCCCCGTTACCACCAGGTTTGCGGCCGTGAGGCCGTAAAAGTTAAAATAGGAATCTGGGCACGTAAGTGTCCAGATTTTCCACCTTGAGCAGGGAGTCCAGGGGGCGTACTCTCTCCACTGTGATATTGACCGTAGTGGGGGG
>WWET01005689.1:15236-31355 GCA_011038615.1 Limnodynastes dumerilii
CCCCTCCCCCACCCCCACAGAAAATTAAGAAAAAAGAGAGAAACATAATTGGTGCAAAGTGTGTGCCACAGGGGCCCCTTCTTTTCTTCTTCCCCCTGCACCCATAATAGATACACGAAAGAGTTAGATTTAGGCTGGGGTAGTGGGAGGGGTAGGGTTAGGCTGTATGTTGAGTTAAGGTTACTGTTTGTATCAGAATTTTTTTTTTCAACAACACTATGGTCGGTATTAATACTAATGTTATCGAGTATATCAATGCCACAAAAATGACTTTATAACTTGTATACCACACACAGTGGTAGAAAACAAGACATCACAATATAACATTTTCTTTATTGGGGTAGATTTTTGCAGGTGATTGAGTGGCAATTTCAAAATCAGTTGCAGTTTATGATTTTTTCCTTATCATGACAGCAAAAACATATATGTTTTATCTTTTACTGACTTGTTTTCTTACATGTTTTCACAAAAAAAAAAAACACATACTAAACTCACTCCAAGTATATATTGCAGGATCTGATAGCCTATTGACTGACTGAGGATCAAGGACATTACAGGACACTGGAAAAAAAACATTTCAAGAAGGATTTGATTCACCATTGAATGTCAGGAGGGAATAAACATGTAGGAGAACTCTATAATGAAAATTCTGAATGCATGCAGCAGTCTGTTAGTGGAAAAAAGCAATAGAATAATTGGTTTTACATTATCAAGAAAGATCTAATATTTCCCTGTTTTTTGGGTTTTTTTTGCACCTGAACATATCGTGCCAATGTAGCAGTGTGGACTTTGCTTTGATTATATAAATTCCAATTAACTCACATAATTGCTTCTCTCGCTGGACGCTGCAAAAGATATTGAACCACATTTCTGAGACATGTGACCTGACCACAGCTGCTTATGTTCATTGCTAAACTGCCCCCAGAGAGCTTTGCTTGTATCCTGTGCTGTGACGGGACTTGTTATGGTGGCGAGGGAAAGATTAAGGGCAGCTCTGCCCTTAGGGAACCATAGGCAGAAAAACAGTATTAGCCGCATAAACACAGCTCCTTATGAGGTATGAAACAGGAAAGCACAGCTTGGCATCACATGTCAACAGAGACATCTACATCAGCCTCCTTTTCTCCCCGGAGTAAAGAGGTGGTGGTGGGGGGTGCATAAAATTGACTCTTATCATATTCAAATGCAGGTGCAGGAACCCCCTGATGTGCAATCAGCTTGGATGAATACCCTCTTCTCTGTCTTTTTCTTCTAATAATAGAGCAGCTTTGCATTGAGCAATATGCGGGATGCCTGTCTGTTCCTACCTGCCTGTTGCCTTTCGCTGCTCATTTCTCACAAGCCATCACGGCTTCCTGACCGGCAAATATAGGCTTCCCTTACAGAGGCATTCTTGTGTGATATCGGTAGCTAAGCAGCAAATTATACTTCATTTCTAATGTATTTTAGCCGGGTGTGGTAGGCATTAACGAATGTCAGTAGACAGGTTTAAATGATCGTCTTACCTCTACCTGATGGGACAGACCCAGTGCTACTACTAAGCAGGGACCCTAACCCTGGTGGCCACTGTGGAACACACAAGCCGCTGCTCAGTTCATTCCCTGAAGTGGCACATTATTTTACCTGCTCAGCCGCTCAGCTTTGTCTCTGGGAGAGGACAGCTGAGCAGGCACTGCTGCAGGGTATCACCTAAGCCCAGGGCTGGGTTGAGGGCCATGTGGGCATGGGGCTGAAAAATTATCAAGGGCCCACGCTATATAGTATGCTTTGTAGGAGTTTATCCTTATGCAATGCAGTGGGAGGCCTGGAGATCTGCAGTGTGTGGGGGGGCCTATTTTCAGATGAAAGCCTGGGGCTGTGGTCTCATTAGCCCTATTGTTAATCTGGCCCTGCCAGATTAACAATAGGCAGGGCCAGATAAGTCGTGGTCCCTGCATTGTACTGTACTGTATTGGATGATGGAGCACCTATACCTGAGTATGTCTTCCTGAGTTAGTATAAGACAAACTCTAATTCACCTTAAGTAGCACAAGAAGAATGGTGACAAAAAGTTTTGACAAAGATGAATATTTTAAATTCACAGAAGCACCAGTCTTCATTTCCAATGGAGTACCGTAATCCCTCAAACAAATTATTATTTTAAGCCTCATTTGTTTTATTGTAATACACAATTTAGTATTTTAGTAACTATGATGCATATTCTGTATTCCAGCAAATCCTAAAATAATTATTAGTTAACTCTGTATTATCTTTATTATAAAAATGTGTAACATGAAAGCCAAGGGAAAGCTTTAAAGAAGTTACTATAGATATGTATACATTTTTCATGCTGGAAATGATTGGTGTAGGTTGCAGTGTGTAATAGTTAGACGCGGTTCGCCGTTTACATCAGCTGATTAGCATTGAACTACATCCCAACTGTAAAGCGACGACGGCAGTGTTCTCGCGAGACGTCTGCCGGAAGAAAGCGCTGTGACAGCGGACGCAGGATCTTCGAAAAATTCCAACAGGAAATTTTCTTTATTATAACTATTCCTGAAACTGTATCCCCTATAATCTATGCAGGGTATATAAGGGTTTTGAAATTGCACACTATACACAAAATATTGTGTGCCATTCATAGACCCCTAATTTACCCCACATATACAATAGTATGTACAACTCCAGACCCCCAATATACCCCATATGCACTTTATATAGTGTGTTGTCTTCATAATCCTGGGTGTATATGGGTATGTTAGGGTTCAGAGAATGGCACACACTATAAACGATATGGAGTATATTAGGGGTCTGGAGATGGCACACTATATACTGTATATCCTAATAAACCCCACATATGTTATACTATGAACCATCCTCAGACCCTAGTATAACCCACATGTACTTTATATCGTGTGCCTTTCCCAGAACCCTGGGTATATATGAGGTATTTTAGGGGTGAGAGAATGGCACATGCTATAAAATATGTGGGGTATATTAGGTGTAAGGAAATGGCACATAATTTAATATATGTGGTGAGATTACACACTATATACCGTATTTCCAAATATATATTAAGGTAAGTGCCATTCCCGATCCTCTTATTTCACCCACATATATTATAGTATTAGAACATGTGCCATTCCCAGACCCCTTTATATCACCCACATCCCACATATATTATAGTGTTATATTATGTGCCATTCCCAGACCCTTTTATATCACCCACATATATTATAAGTATGTGCCATTCACAGACCACTTATATCACCCATAGATATTATAGTATTATAGTATGTGCCATTCCCAGACCCCTTATATCACCCACATATATTATAAGTATGTGCCATTCCCAGACCCCTTATATCACCCACATATATTATAGTATTATAGTATGTGCCATTCCCAGGCCTTTTATATTACCCATATATATTATAGTATTATAGTATGTGCTATTCCCAGGCTCCTTTATATCACCCACATATAGTATTATAGTATGTCCCATTCCCAAACCTCTTATAACACTCAATATATTATAGTATGTGCCATTCCCAGACCCCTTATATCACCCACATATATTATAGTATTATAGTATATGCCATTCCTAGACCTCTTATATCACCCACATATATTATAGTATTATAGTATGTGCCATTCCCAGACCCCTTATATCACCTACATTTATTATAATATTATAGTATGTGCCATTACCAGACCCCTTTATATCACCCACATATATTATATTATTATAGTATGTTCCATTACCAGACCCCTTTATATCACCCACATATATTATAGTATTATAGTGTGTGCTTTTCCCAGACCCCTTTATATCACCCACATATATTATTATTATTATTATTATTATTATTATCGTTTATTTATAAGGCACAAGGTGTCCGCAGCGCTGTACAAAATACAACAAAATACAGAACAGACATACAGGGACAGCATAGTACATATTAAATACAATATGAATATAAAAATATTACAAAATTACAATAAGTGTAGCAAGCACAGACAGCAAGGCAAAATTCGAGGTGTCAAGCTTGGAATATCAGGGGGCAGGGGATAGAGCGCAGTGAGAGGATGAGAGGGAGCCACTAGGTGGGGATGGGGTAAAAGGGTAGCAGAGGGGAACAAGAGGGTATGAAGTGAGGGGGTGGGCGGTGGAGGAAGGAACAACACTAGGATGGAGGGCCCTGCTCACGTGAGCTAACACACTAAGTGGGAGAGAAGAACTTACAGAAGACATAACAAGGGGGAAGGAAGTGGACTGCTGGTGTGAGCGGAGGAGAGGGAGAAGGAATAGAAGGGATAGTAGAAGGATGCAGTGAGGATGTTAAGTGGCGGAGGGGTAGGCTAACCTGAACAGGTGCGTTTTGAGTTAACGCTTGAAGACCTGCAATGTGGGCAAGAGTCTGACTGAAGAAGGGAGGTCATTCCAGTGCAGAGGTGCAGCATGGGAGAAGTCCTGGATACGGGCATGAGATGTGGTGATCAGTAAAGAGGTCAGACAGCGCTGGTTAGCAGAACGGAGAGGGCGGGAAGGGGTGTGCATGTTGATGAGGGAAGAGAGGTAGGGAGCAGTCCAGCCTCCCCATCATGCATCTCCACCTCTCAGTATCCCCATCATGTGTCTACAACTCCCAATATTTTTAATCATGTCTCCCCAGCTCCATATATCCCCCATAATGTCTCTCCAGCTCCCAAGTATTCCCCATTCATATGGCTCCAGCTCCTAGTATCTCCATCATGGGTCTCCAGGTCTCCAGTATTCCCAACATACGTCTCCAGATACCCAGTATTCCCTATTCTAATGGCTTCAGCTCCCAAGTATGTGCCGTCATCCATCTCTTCTGTGTGACACTGGCCACAAAGCAATCTGTTTCCTGCTGTCGACCGATGCAGCAGTCATACAGGACAGCTGAAAAGAGCTTTGCTAGCAGCTATCCTGTTTAACTCCTGCGGTGGCTGATAGCAGGCCCTTTTTAACAATCGCCAGACTTCCCTGAGATAGGGTCGCAAAACAAAAGCGTTTAGGCCGCATGTAGCCTGCGAGTTTAACATGCCTGATTTAAACTGTGATAAAAGTTTTATATAAGTGAGTCCTAATTTAGAGAAGAGCCCAATATTGTATTCTTTATTTTTGTGGCTCCCTGATAATACTCTCAGGGGGCATGATCCAGATCTCTTTGCGTTTTCCGTATGTACAGAGGTCTGTAAGTCTGCAGGGAGGACGGGAGTGATGTCCCCTGTCCTTCCCCTCTCTTGTGCTGAGTTATGTGTCCAGAACCTCATAAGGTGCCACAAGGTATCTGCAGCGCCGTACCAAATACAACAACAAAATACAGTACAGACATACACGGCAGGGATAGGCAGCATAATGCATAATAAAATACAATATAAATATAAAAATATCACAAAACTACAATAAAGGTAAGCAAGCACAAAAAGCACAGGAGGGGAGGAGGGCAGTAAGAGGTTGAGAGGAGCCAACAGGTTTGGATGGGGTAAAAGGGCAGCAGAGGGTGCGGAGGGTGGGGTGAAAAAGGGAACAATTCTAGGATGGCGGGCCCTGCTCACTAATTGGGAGGGATAACCCTATAGAAGACATAAGGAGGGAGAAAGAAGTGGTTTGTTGGTGTGAACGGAGGAGAGGGGGAAAAGGAGAAGAAGGGATAGATGTAAGATGCAATGAGGATGCTAAGTGGAGGAGGGGAAGGCTAGCCTGAACAGGTGTGTTTTGAGTGAGCACTTGAAGACCTGCAATGTGGGGGAGAGTCTGACTGAAGAACGGAGGTCATTCCAGTTCAGAGGCGCAGCACCAGAGAAGTCTTTGACACAGGTATGAGATGTGTTGATCAGTAGGTTGAAAAATTGGGCTAGATGGGAGCGGGCAGTGGGAGAGAGGTGTTTGGGAGGGAATGGGGTCCACAGGGCAGGTTTAGGGTGGTGAAGATATTAGTAGAGAGTGAATTTCATCACTTGTTGTAGAAAGAAGAAATCTCATGATGGTTGGGTGTGGGTGGGGGGGGGTGCAGAGTTGGAAAGAGATGGGGAAGCAGGGTGGAGGAGATATCATTTCTGATAAAGATAATTTTGGATGAGAAGTAGGAGGTAAAGTTGACATCTGAGATGAATGATGGGATGAAAGTTGGGGATGGATGAGAGGAAAGTGTTAAAGGTGGCAAAGAGGTGACAGGGGTGGATGCTTGTGAGATGATGAGAAATTTGAAGAAAATTTGCTTGGCTTGAGCAAGGGCAGAGCAGTAAGAGGAAAGGATGAATTTAAAGTTGAGAAAGTCAGCAAGGGAGCGAGATTTGTGCCAGAGGCGCTCGGCGGTTCGGAAGCATTGTTTTAGGAAGCGTGTGACCTGAGAGTGCCATGTCTGGGGGTTAGAGCGGCGAAGGGAGATGGAGGAAGGGGGACAGACAGAGTCAAGGGCAGATGAGAGGGTGGTGTTGTAGAAGGATTGGTTGGGACAAGAGAGAGAGGTAATGGGGGAGAGGAGGTGGTCAAGGGAAGAAGAAAAGGCAGGGATGTTGATGGTGTTGATGTTCTGTCTGGTGAGAACGCGTTTGGGTTTGGGGGGAGGGGAGGCAGGAGGGGAGAAGGAGAGTAGGTGGTGGTCAGAGAGAGGAAAAGGAGAGATGGAGAAGTCAGAGTACAGCGGTGGGTGAAGACTAGGTCAAGGGAATGGCCCTGTATGTGGGTAGGGGAGGTGGTCCATTGTGTCTGGCCAAAGGATGAGGAAATAGAGAGTAGTTTAGAGGTTCTGGAGTGGGAGGGATTATCAACGGGGATGTTGAAGTCACCCAAGATAATAGAAGGGAGGTCAGAGGAGAGATAGTGGGTGAACCAGGCAACAAAGTTCTCAAAGAACTGTGAACAAGGGCCTGGGGGGTGGTAAATGACAGCTACGCGGTGATCTAGGGGGCGGAAAAGGTGGATGGAGTGGACCTCGAAGGAAGAGAAGATGAGGGCGGGCTCAGGAGGGATAGTGCGGAAAGTGCATGAGGGAGAGAGGAGCAGGCCGGCACCGCCACCATGATGATTGCCGGCTCTTGGAAAGTGGGAGAGTAGGAAAAGGAGAGACCACCATATGCCAGAGCAGCAGGTGAGGTGGTGTCAGTGGCGGAGAGCCATGTCTTGGTGAGGGCCAGGAGGTTAAAAGAGTTAGAGATGAATCAGAGTATAAATACAATAGGAATGGTGGGTAAATTGATATTAAAAAAATCGGAAAATGACAGCTACGCTGAGATCTAGGGGGCGGAAAAGGTGGATGGAGTGGACCTCGAAGGAAGAGAAGATGAGGGAGGGCTTAGGAGGGATAGTGCGGAAAGTGCATGAGGGAGAGAGGAGCAGGCCGGCACCGCCACCATGATGATCGCCGGCTCTTGGAAAGTGGAAGAGTAGGAAAAGGAGAGACCACCATATGCCAGAGCAGCAGGTGAGGTGGTGTCAGTGGCGGAGAGCCATGTTTCGGTGAGGGCCAGGAGGTTAAAGGAGTTAGAGATGAATCAGAGTATAAATACAATAGGAATGGTAGGTAAATTGGTATAAAAAAATCGGAAAAATTCAGATGTAAATGTAAGTAAAATGAGGGTTAATGATGTATGTGGTTAAAACAGATACAATATTTAAAGCATTAGTGAGCGTATTTCTTGCAAAGTTCCAAGTAGTAGTATTATAGTATGTGCCAGACCCCTTATATTACCCACATATATAATATTATTATAGTATTATAGTATGTGCCATTCCCAGACCCCTTATATCACCCACATGTATTATAGTATTATAGTATGTGCCATTCCCAGACCCCTTATATTACCCACATATATTATAGTATTATAGTATGTGCCATTCCCAGACCTCTTATATTACCCACATATATTATAGTATTATAGTATGTGCCATTCCCAGACCCCTTATATTACCCACATATATTATAGTATTATAGTATGTGCCATTCCCAGACCGCTTATATTACCCACATATATTATAGTATTATAGTATGTGCCATTCCCAGACCCCTTTATATAACCAATATATATTACAGTTTGTGCCATTCCCAGACCTCGGGATGAGTCCCTTTGCGTTTTAGTCTGGCTCATGTCCTGCATCTCCAAACCAAAGCTGATCCCATGTAGTCTATATGGGTAGCAGCAAAACTGTAAGTATTTTACATGACAGCTCCCAAGATATGTATAACTACTAATCAACCGACAGCTAAATAAAGTCCCCTATTGTTGCTGCAGCGTCTAGCAATGATGAGATAACTACTACAATTTCCATATTTTACCTGTTGCATTGTTGTTACAACAACACATATTACATTTGCTACTTTCTACAGCCGTTCCGGAAGCTATAATAGGTGTCTTTGTTGTGTTTATTCGGTTGATAAGCTCGTGTTCAGTGTTCAGCTCACAGACTGCCTTATTCTGATTCCCCTCACACTATGTGATTACCCCTCTATTCTCTCTCCCTCTCTCTCCATCCTGTCTCCCTCCATATCATCTTCATTCTCTAGCTCACTCCTCTGCTTTCTGGTGACTCCATTAGATACTCTTTGGGGACCTTCCAATCACCTGAAAAATCAGCCACAGCTGCTTAAATGCAGCTCCTTTCCCAGAGGAGTCACGCAGAGATGCTGGACTTATATTTTTAGAAGAAAGCAAGCGTCTTGTTTGAATGTTTGACTTCTTTCCACCTGAATAAAAGACACCAACTTTCATTCCCTGCTGGCAACGCAAACAATGTGACTTTCCTACGCTCCAGCTTGATATAGCAAGAAAATAAAGCAGCAAGTGAACAAAGTGCAAGCCGGGGAGGGGTCTGGAAACAGAATAACACCTAACACAGGCAGCCGCTCTACTAGAAAACACAGATTAACCCATTCGCCTAGAAAACAGCAGCATGAGCGATTATGGGGCTGCATGAATATTTTACAGCGACAAGGCTGCGAGCATAAGCAGAGGGCTCGGTGTTAGTGTAGCAGACAGAACGCCATGGTGACAGCGGTGACAAAGTGTTTCGCTATGATGGATGAGTGGGGAAATTACTGGACAAAGAACACGGCTCTGGGACATTACTGAGTAAAGCGATGACAGGCTCTGGGGCGATCGCAAAACGTGTGTCGGTGATCCAGAACCAGGTGCAAATGAAGCTGCACCTCTTTACCTTCTGTATGGTGTGTTGTTGGAGGGTAGGGGTGTGGGGGGGACACATATATAGGGTCATGTGACTGCACTGAGCTTGGCTGGTGTGTACCCATACGCTATGTCAGGGCCACTGCTAGAAACTTTGGGGCCTGGGACACATTGGTGGTGCTCCGCCCCCTATGTGACATCATCTGTGATATCACATAGGGGGGCGGGCAATGCTGACCTGCATTTACAGCGGGCTGATGCGCAGGGATGTTGGCCCACTAATAGAAAGCATCAAGCAGCAAGTATCGGCGGTATCCTACCTGCTGCTGTAGAGCTAAGGTAAGTATCAGTATGCTTCCATCAGCTCCGGGCCCGGGACAATAGTCCCAGGTTCCCCCTCCCTATGGTGGCCCAGCACTATGTGCTGGCTACCGTTGCATGTTCCTTTGGATTTCATGCCGCCCATCCGTGTTTTGTGCTCCAATGAGTTGGATGCTTGATGAGTGCCGGTTTACATATGCCTCTGGATTAGACAATCTGGGCTGGATCAAGACTTAAGTAAGTGCTTAAAATTTGATAATTCTGGGCTAAACCATGTTGATTGCAGGGGGGAGTCAAGTTAATTGTATTCTTTGCATGCAGGGATATATCTTTGAATTGCTTACTGCACACAGATACTGACCAGCGTTACTATCACACTGTTATTTAGACTTGGGATAGGAAACATCACCTATCAACTCTAATACTATTTGCAACAGATGAAATATGACTCGCCTGCAATCAACATGGTTTAGCCCAGGAGGAACTAAGTTCAAGCACTTACTTAAGACTGGATCCAGCCCTCTATGGCCAACAATACTGCAGGTAAATTACAGCAAATTGATCAATGGGTTCAGAAGAACCTTAACCAGATCATGGCATGGTGGGTATGCTCCATGGCAAAACTACTATGAGTGCATTCAACCTGCAACCTATCTGGGACGGACCATAGTTAAGATGCAGGAATATTGATACAGAGGAGGCAGATATAAGACTGTTCATCGGTGGGCAGATCTGAACAAATTCTGAAAGTGGAAAAGAGCAAGTGTAGTCCCACTGAAGTGTGGAAGGATCTGGCAACTATTGACCAGTGCGCTTTACATCAGCAGTGGGAAAAGGTCCGGATTCACAGTTACGTAGTCTTCGCCTTACGTACGTTGTTTTAAGAATTGAGTTATAACGCTTGCGTAGTATCTTATTTACGTTAACCATTTATGTACATAGATTGCGTAAGCACAGTCTAAAGAGTAGTGAAAATTTAAAAAGTTCATTATAAACAGGAACAGACCTTTGTATCAGAATGTTTAAGACAAAACCCTAAAAAAATAAAACCAACATGGTTTACTGACAAGTTAGCAAGTATAGTGAAAGACAACAGAGATTGTCATTAGGAATAAGGTCAAACTCAAAATAATGAGCACAAGGAGTATTATATTATATTATGTGGACAAGTTATATCCTGTCTCGCCACCAGGGGCAATCTTGGCCTATTGCGTGCCTCATAGACATTATCCTGAAATGCCCCTAGAGGCTGCTGTTGGACTCTTCATCAATTATCTAGCACCTGGCCAGCCTAATCAAATAGGACTTCCTCTCCCTGAGGAGGCTGCTGGTCATTATTATCCTGTGTTCCTGGTGCATGTATTTTCTCCGATTTACAGCCTTTTACCATCTTGTGCCTTGTATACCAGCTGCTTTCTGTTCTGTATGTATTTACTTTCATTGTATCCTTGCATTTGGATGTTTCTTGTATTCTTGCATATAGCCTGCTCCTTTCCAGGGATCGTGACCTGCTGGTTGTCCTGCTGCAAAAGCCTGCCAAGGCCTATCCCTGCCATCAGGCACACTCGTGAAGACCAGGCCTCATTTAGACTCCACACCCTGGGAGCAGCCCTGTGACAGCGAGGGGTATTTTGCAAAGCAGGAAAAGGCTAAGAAGGTTTTCAGGGCAACAAAGGCACAAGCTGAGGAAATACTGGCCCACAAAAAGGGGACAAAAGCTTTAAAATAAAAGTTGAAAAGAACTAAAAAAAAGATATAGTAATGCTCAAAACAGAGAATGGTGTCCAGAACTGAGCAGAGAACGGGAGTTTTATTGAGGGTGACAGGGCTATGGCAGATCATCTTAACAATTATTTTTGGTCAGTCTCTTTCACAAAAGAAAGAGATTGGATCAGATTACATTTCAATAGGAATACTACTGAAACAAAGCAGGAAATAACAAGTACTTTTACAGAGGAGCAGGTATTAAAAGAACTGTAACAACTGTAGTCTTTCTTGATAAAAGTGGAAATAGAGAAGAAGCTGTTAACTGTTAAATATACAAATTGTTCAATATCTTAAATTCAGTAACCCCATGGTTGCCGACTCTCCCGGAATGTCCGGGAGACTCCTGAAATTCGGGCAGTACTCCCGGTATCCCGGGAGAGCCAGCAAATCTCCCGCAAGTGACTTGAGGCCCGTGGTTTCACTGAAACCATTATTATGTTCAGGAAGAACCATCGATATCATGCATAATCAATATAATGCACAAAAGGTAAAAATAAGTAAAAACATGAGTATGTAGTGTTCAGACCATAGGTATAACAGAATCCACTCCATAACATACAAGAACAAACATGTATGATTGCAGGTGATCAATGGTTGCAAACCAGAATCCACAAAGGAAAGTATAGGCAGTCCAATACTGAAAGGAGAGGTATAGTACAGTCCCGTATTAAATGGATGCAAATTAGCACTTCACATATATATGTAAGAATTTCTCCTCAGATAGACGGACAAACAGTCTCTCCACAGGTAAATCTTAACCTTTAACCTTGGTTAAAGCAGACGTAGGCGCAGATGTCCACTCCATTTAAAACTTTTTTGCAGGTGTCAAATCTGGATATTGGAACCTTTGCACCATCCATGTACATTTGGTGAGATCCACCTATGATTGGATATATTTACCTGTGGAGAGACTGTTTGTCCGTCTATCTGAGGAGAAATTCTTACATATATATGTGAAGTGCTAATTTGCATCCATTTAATACGGGACTGTACTATACCTCTCCTTTCGGTATTGGACTGCCTATACTTTCCTTTGTGGATTCTGGTTTGCAACCATTGATCACCTGCAATCATACATGTTTGTTCTTGTATGTTATGGAGTGGATTCTGTTATACCTATGGTCTGAACACTACATACTCATGTTTTTACTTATTTTTACCTTTTGTGCATTATATTGATTATGCATGATATCGATGGTTCTTCCTGAACATAATAAATTTTGATATAGATTTTTGCAATAGATGGTGTGCAGACTTGGTCTTTATGGGACTATTTTTTTGACTATTTGCATTATGGTCTAGCACCCGATTATATACATTATAAGATATCCAGAGTGCATCCAGGATGGGAATTGTTTAGATTTAACTATTTTGGATACTCAGGGGTTGATAAAGAGTTGGGAAAAACGGTATACAAATGGAGCAAATCTGCACCTCGGGCAAACCATATTGAACAGAGGTATTTGTTCCATGTTTGTTGTTGCAGTGGTGGCCATTTACAATGGATTAGATACATGGGGAACCATAAGATTAATTATTTTTGTATGAATATTTTGGGCAGATTGATACTTTAATAAGTGATTTGCTATTATTGCTTCTTTTAATCCAACCTTCTATATGTATTTGTGCATCCTGATTGTTGAGTGCTGATTGTTTAACCATGAAAATAGTACTAGAAAAAAACCCTATATGTATTAAAAGAGCCTGTATAGGGATGACTTTTCTGAAATATAGCACTAAATGTCATACATCACTCTAGCTTGGAATGAAATCAGTAGCGTCATTCTGGGGTCTCTGTTTATCAACTTGTGGGAATGTGAGAAAAACATACGACCTGGGCGCCGAACAACTCCCAGCTGATGGGGGCACTATTAGGTCACACACCCTGCCCAAACACACCTTGCTGCACAGAGAAGAGGGGCCATTCCGTTCTCTCTTCTCATATGTGAAAATGACACCTGGAGCACCTGTCATTTTCCCAGATGAGAAGAGGGGTTAGTCGGCCCCTCTTCATTTCTTCTAGACACTCTCTGGTGACTGAGATTTGTATAGAAGAGAGGATGTGAAAGTGCGACAGGCCTATATAAAAAAACAGAAAAGGGGTAGGGCTGGGCATGTGTTTATATCTGCCCAAGCCTACCCTGGCAGAAATGCTCTTCCACCTGGAGTGCAGGGTTGGTCTGCTAGTGAGTACCCTGATAAAAATAAATAACATGTATTAAAAAAAAAAAAAGTTAAAACCTTTGTTTAGGGCAAAACAGGAAAAAGAAAGGGGTGGTGGGAGAAAGGTTGGGAAGAGCCCAGGTGGTACATAGGTGATGGAGAATAATGGGATATAACACAAAGTTAAGTAAAAAAAAGGTGGGACATATACCAGAAAACATAGGGTGTCACATACACAATGAAAGACAGCACAACAGATACACTGGGAGAAGCACATATAGACATGGATAATAGAGACATATACTAGCGGGTAAGCACATATGATTTAATATTGGGTGGGGGCGCATTTTTTATAGATTTGCCCTGGGCTCCATCAACTCTAGTTATGCCACTGGGAACCTGATTTTTTCAGCACTATAGCACTGATTGTCATTTTGCAACAAGAAAAGCCTCAAATATTGATGAGTCGTTATTTCCATAAAGTGTCTTTTATAATGAAACAATTTATATGGACAGCGTTCACGCTTTAGAGTAAAATTGCGAACTTATCTAAATATACGCATGCGAAAAATCTGCAATGCCGATTCAGAGCAAATAAAGTACCCAGTTAACCACGCCCCCTGTGTCGGGAGTGTAACGTAACAACGTAAGTCTTTCTTGTGTATATTTAGGTATGTGCAGACTTTGTTAGCTGTGAATCGGTCCTGCGTTTAGGTGGTTAAAATTGCTTACTATTCAAAGATATGTAACTAAATGCATTGATTAGGCCTTGGAAGAGTAAACATTTATTTTTTTTCTAAAAACAGCAAATACTCTCATTAACATATGTAAACAAAATGAACCATTAAAAATGAAACTGAAAATAAGAATAATCATGACATAATTTAAAATACACATAAACGCATACTGCATGAAGTTAGAAATAAAATGAACCACTACATATAGAGACTTCCATAAATGATTTTAAAAAATAAACATTTAAATAATAAAAACAACACAAACAACCAATACAGTTAAATATAAGTAAATGTAATGGTGTTTGTTCACAAAATTAAAAGTTAATAAAAAATGTAATAAAAAACCTTCATAAAATCTAAACAAATAATGGCCCCTTTACCCCATGGATCTGTACTTGGACCAGTGCTATTATTTACTTTAATATATTTATTGGTGATATTACCTGTGATATTGAGTGAAAAAATATGCCTTTCTGCAGATGACGCAAAGATATGTAACAGTGTAGATACACCAGGAGGGAATAAACAAAATGAGGGAATATCTAAGTAGACTAGAAGAAAGAGTGAAAGGAAGAGTGTGGCAAAGGCAGTGTAATGCTAAAAAAAAATCATGCAAAAGCTCAATATATAATTAACAGAACTACATTAAAAACTACTGATGAGAAAAGGGATTTAAGAGTCAATTTAATGGGATTTTAATGTAGAAAAGCAATATAATTGGTTATTGGTAATGCCTCACCTGGAATACTGTGTTCAGTTCTGGAGGCCATATCTCCAGAAAGACATAAATACATTATGAAAAGAAGAGCAACTAAAATGGTGCATGGCCTGTGTCACAAAACATACCAAGAAAGACCAGAGGAAGTAACATGTATAGGTTAGAGCAGAGAAGAACAACTAAAATGATGCATGGCCTTTGACAAACACCATACAAAGAATGACTAGAGAAAGTAAACATATATAGCTTGGAGCAGAGAAGGGACAGGGTGATATGATAGCATTCATCTCTAACAGGGTTTTACTCAGGGAGTTAAGGAAGGCATTCTTCAGTGCAAGAACATACTGTATAAAGAATACAAGATCATGATCACTTATACTGGAGGGTATATGCTTAGAGGAAATGTGACGAGGCATTACTTCACTGAATGGGTAGTGGATAAGTGGAATACTCTCCTATCAGTGATGATAGAGGCAAATACAGTTAAGAATTTTGGGCTTACATCTAAGGTCATCGTGATTTAAAAACAATAAATAAAGTTTAAATTAAGTTTTTATCTTCTCCATATTTTGTTTTTGAATAACAGTGCTATTTGTAGCCACATTTTTTAGGAACCACGGCATAACTCTTCTACAACATTTCTGAACAATTATATAAACATTTTACCCTGAAATAGTTCCAATCACAGATATATTTAGACCTAAATGCTGCTGAGACTATTGTGATTGAATAGTCCCTAAATTTGCAAAATTACACCCATAGGCTTCTACACTATTGCCAGCAGAAGATGCTCAGTGTGTCATAATTACTAGAAAAAGGCAGGTTATTAGTGAAGATCTATCAGAAAATAAAAAAATAAGAACTAATAATGTGAAGAAAGCTTCATAAGTGCTTCCTTGAATGTTCTAAGGCCATCACTATGGTAAATAGGACAGTAAATGGCTCTTATGAACCATGCAAATCTTATGAGTGTTCTTCAACTTGATCATTCTACTAAAATATTACTAAACAGTCACATTCACATACAGTGTCTGGGCATGAATTTGAAAATAGAATATTGCATAGCTGAACATTTATTGAAAACACTTGAATTCTTTGTTTGATCTTGGATTTTAATGGTGTTTTTAAGTTGCTTTTCCTAAATTTTCATATTTAAAAATATGCAGTGATTTTGTATGCTTTAGAATTCTTGGGCTCTATTTATGGACAGCGCATAAATCTGGGGAGTGATAGTGATCCAGGCTCGCTTATCATCGCAGCGAGCCTGGACACTTCACTCCC
>WWET01005689.1:33879-62664 GCA_011038615.1 Limnodynastes dumerilii
AAAGAGAAAGTCCTGCCCCCAAGGAGTAAAATATAATGAAGAGTTCTATGACAGGATTTCTGAGGTGGGCCCTTGCTGTGATATCCATTAGAAGTGGAGAAAGGCAGACCCACCGGACTAAGTAGCTGCGGACTGATACACAGAGAGGTCTTGTTTTCAAGAAATCCTCCTTGCACATTGGTCAGCTGTTGTTGTGCAACGTTCCAGTCCAGAAAGGTGTCCATCCGGGGTATAGGCGGTACGGAGCCCATACACAGGACACTGTTACTGCCTGCCCTCCCCTATTTTATTACCTCCAGAGGAGTAAATGATTATCTGCCACCCAGTCTAGGCTGCTGCACGAGGCCTGCAATTCCTACACCTTGGGCATCTGTACTTCCACCCTTGATATAATGTCTACATTTCCATAACACTTTTAATGATGATGCTTCTCTCAATAACCATTTAAGGTAATATATAATATGCTATATTCATTTACACAATAATATGCTTATTACACATTTACTATATAATCATTGTTGTATGACCTTGTTGATCTACACAAGTAGTTAATCATCGCATACAGGAATATCAGACACATCACTATGGAAACAAGTAATTAAGCAAAAATGTATTGTACTACTACTCATTCTCAATTAAGTATGCAATTAGATTTAACAAGAATCCATACTGAAACAACTGAATACATAAAACATGGAAAGAGTCTCAGACAGTGTGGGAACAATGTCAATATCCATTCAACATTTCAATCACTGGTTGTACTTAGACTTTGAGGAACCAGGTAGCTGGTATTTTCCTCTTTAAACTTCCTGCTTCGCACTTTTATCACTAAATAAAAGCCTATGACTACGGGCAATATGTGCAGAAATGTTTATATCAGGGAAGCCAGGGCTGATCCCGATCTCTGTGTGTTTTCCATATGCACAGAGATCTGGGGCCAGATTTACTAAGCTGCACACCCTCCAACATTTTTTATAGAAAATTGGTACACCTTGGGGGCGTGTCTGTGAAGGGCGTGGCTTGTCCTGTGAATGGGCGTGGTTTTAGTCTGTTCTCATTTGCATGTACAATAAGATGTAAAATCTCATTTTATACCTTATCATATGAGCTAAGAACTCACAGGAGAGAGGTCTTGTCACTATAGCAGAGCTGTAGGAGTCTGAACCCACATCACTGCTATAGTGATCAGATGCTGCAGGACTGGAAGGTGAGTATTGGTGGGAGGGAACTTCTGAGTCAGAATCCGGTACAGGAGCCCTTTTAGCAGCAACAGATCATTAAAAATAGTTACTGTACCTGCTAAATAGGTACAGTTGGAGGGTATGAAGCTGCAGGAAAGGAAAAGTAGAGATGTTGCCCATAGCAACCAATCAGATTCTAGCTCTCACTTTCCTATTACATACTAGAGAATATTAGTTAGAATCTGATTGGTTGCTATGGGAAACATCTCCGCTTTTCCTATCCTGCAGCTTAGTAAATGTGGCCACTGGAGTTCGCATGGGAGAGGGGAGTGCACTCCCCGTCACTCCCTTCCTGTCATTCCCTCTCCATGTGTCTCTACCATAATTCTCTCCGCACTAATCTGCGTCCTTCTGAACGCAGAGCTGTGCAGAACTGCTGACCGCCACCGCACCCCCTCCAGCAGCGATTAGTCATGCAGAAGACATGGGCTCCGTACACGAGGAGATCCGTAGCATAACATCTGGCGCACACTTGCAGAGATATTACTTTCTAGGGGACTTATGCGAGAGCTTTGCGTAAGTCCCCTAACGTTACTAGGGGCCTGATCCAGAACAACGATGTAGCGCTGAGCGTGCTAACGCTCAGCGTTACATCGCTGACTCCCCCCTGGCACTCCCCTTGTGCGGGCGTATGGCCCCTTCCTTACGCCGGGTGAAGGCTACCCTAGCTTCGCCCGGCGTAAGGAAGGGGCCATACGCTCACACAGGAGCGTATGGCCGCCTAGCCCGCCCCCCTAGACTAATTTACTTACCTCCCCCCGCCCTCCAGGAGTAACGTGAGCGTTGGGACGCTGGAGGACGTCCCCTCCACCGGCCCAACGCCGCCTTACCTCCCCCCGCCCTCCAGGAGTAACGTGAGCGTTGGGACGCTGGAGGACGTCCCCTCCAGTGTCCCAACGCCGCTACTATGGACGCCTGATCGTAGATCGGGCGTTTCCATAGTAACGCCGGGCAACATCTGCCCGGCACATGCGCATTAGAGCTATGGCCGCCGTACTAGCGACGGCGGCCGTAGCTCAGGATCAGGCCCTTAGTGAGGATAGGGCCCATTGATTGGTATTACTCACCTGTCCCTGCAGGGACTTTTCCCCATCTTTAGGGGGAGAAGACGACTGAAGATCACTGCTAAATGGTAAATATGTATTTACTATTAGTCTATGCGTTTCATCGCTCTATAATTACAGAAGGATTATCTCACAACTTCAAGATAGTTCTCGTCTTAATTTGTTCTCTCTCTGCTTAGTAAATACAGCCCAAAGTTTATCATAAGACATTTAGGGACAGATTCTGTTATCCACGATGACAGGATTAGGCATGAAGTGTGTCCATTCCCAGCTGTTACGGTAGCAAAGCATTGCATATTTTCCCTCACACCTCTGTGAGCTGCAAGATAAACTATGTGACGTGGTATCTGCTGACACGTAGAGTTATATATTGTTTGGTATGGAGTCTCGACCTATTTTTGTTACTTGTAATTACACACTGGTCATATAAAGTCCATGGCTGCACCTTTTTTCTATTTATATATACAGTATACACAGAGCTGCCTTCAGAAAATGTGTGACATCATTGGGGACATCACATAGGGGCAGGACGCCGCGGACTTAATTTAATATATATATATTTGTAATCGTCATATATTAGAAAAGAAGCTCAGCCTGTCTTTCCTTGTTACTAATTTCTAGTTTATTTTGGGAGCTTGACATCTTCACAATATGACTGCTGCAAACTTTTAAATGGAGGATTTTTCCTACCACGGATGTTCTGAGTACATATATTGCAACACAAGTTAGGGACCCACCTACAGGAGGCGCCTTGACGCTGGGAGGTGAGCTTAGCCCAATATAGCTATAGTGTGAGGTAAATCACCTATTTAATGTATGCGCTGACACATAGTGATATCTATTGTTTAGTATAAAGGACCAGACCTGTTTTTGTAGCTAGAATGATGTGCAGTTCCAAAGGCACCTCACTAAGAATACAGTGTGACCCAAAAAGCCACAGCAGTATGGTGCCTCAGTGAGTAACAGACCCTCCAACATGACCCCCTCCATTCAGTACAGAATACTCTGCTTCTGCTCTTCCTTCTTAAAATGATTGCAGTCACCTGTGTTATACTAGTTATTTGAATAGAAAGGTCTTTTTCAAAAGGTGGTACCCCTAATTGTTTGGTATGAAGGACCAGACCTGTTTTTGTAGCTAGCATGATGTGCAGTTCCAAAGGTACCTCATTAAGAACACAGTGTGACTCAAAAAGCCACAGCAGTATGGTGGCTCAGTGAGTAGCACTTGTGCCTCACAGCGCTGAGGTCATGAGTTTGATTCCTGGACTAGTCCTTATCTGTGTGGAGTTTGTATGTTCTCCCTGTGTCTGTGTGTCTACACAGGGAGGTGGCAGCTCCATCCATGGTGTCCACTGCATGCTTCCCTGTATATTGCTGGCACCAAATGCTGCTGTCCTCCAGTGTATAAGCGCTGCCATCTTGGATCTGTGCACATGATCTACAGCAGCCAACCAGGAACAAGCTAGGAGAAGCACATGATCTGCAGCAGCAAGCCAGGAGAAGCACATGATCTGTCTGTCCAATCCAGGTCAGGGATGCTCTATTTAAACCCAGAGCACTAAGTCCTCAGGGCCAGAACAACTTGTTCACTCAGCATGCCTGGTTTCTGCCTTGCTTCTTGTGAGAACTCTGAATTTCAGCTGCAGCAATCAGCCTGATTAATCTTGCCAGCAGAGACAGTAGGAGATCTGAGAGCATTGGTTTACCTTGTTCCAGCTTCAAAACCTCTGCTATTGCTGACTGTTAATCCTGTTCAACAGCCTGCAGGGTATTGCGCCACCCTCAATACCTCAGCTGTCTGCAGACTGTCAGTCCTGTTCCAGTTCAAGCCACCTGGTCCAGTCCAGGTCAACTCTAATCCTATTCCAGTTCAAGTCACCTGGTCCACACCAAGTCAAGTCTTGCTTCAGTTCCACTCCTGGACTGTCCCGGTTCAGTTAAGCCTTGCTCCAGTTCCACTCCTGGCCCAGTCTAGGTTCAGTCCAGTCTTGTTCCAGTTCCACTCCTGGCCTGTCCAGGTTCAGTCAAGCCTTGCTCCAGTTCTACTCCTGGCCCAGTCTAGGGTCAGTCCAGTCTTGTTCCAGTTCCACTCCTGGCCATTCTAGGTTCAGTCAAGTCTCCATTTCCTTCAACCCCATTTTCTGCTACCTCCCCTGGCTATTTTCTTCCACCTCGCTAGCCATTTTATGCTACCTCCCCTAGCCATTTCTTTCCACCTCCTCTAGCCATTTTCTGCTACTGCCCCTAGTCATTTTTTTTCCATTTCGCTACCTCCTGTAGCCATTACCTTCTACCTTCTCTAGCCATTTCCTTCCACCTCCCACAGCCATTTCCTTCCACCTCCCGTAGCCATTTCCTTCCACCTCCCCTAGCTCTCTTCTGCCACCTCCCCTCGCCCTTAAGTGCTTGCGATCGATTCAAACTTACGCTCGTAGCGAATTTACGCTCCTAACCTCTACGCAGACGGCGTTGCACTATTACTATGCATGCGCAGTTATGCAAATTTTCTAAGATCCTAAATATACGCTCCTAAGTTGTGTGAAAATCGTATCTCTGAATCAGCCCCTTGAGTCCTCAGGGCCAGAACAACTTGTTCACTCAGGATGCCTGGTTTTTGCCTTGCTTCTTGTCAGAACTCTGAATTTCAGCTGGAGCAATCAGACTGATTAACCTTGCCAGCAGAGAACAGACTGCATTATATTGTTCCAGCTTCAAAACCTCTGCTATTGCAGACTGTTAATCCTGTTCAACAGTCTGCAGAGTATTGCTCCATCTTCAAGCCCTCTGCTGTTGCAGACTGTCTATCCTGTTCAACAGCCTGCAGGGTATTGCGCCAGCCTCAAGACCTCTGCTGTTGCAGACTGTCTATCCTGTTCAACAGACTGCAGAGTATTGCTCCAGCCTCAAGACCTCAGCTGTCTGCAGACTGTCAGTCCTGTTCCAGTTCAAGCCACCTGGTCCAGCCCAGGTCAAGTCTAATCCTGTTCCATATCAAGTCACCTGGTCCACCCCAAGTCAAGTCTTGCTTCAGTTCCACTCCTGGCCATTCTAGGTTCAGTCAAGTCTTGCTCCATTTCCTTCCACCCCACTTTCTGCTACTTCCCCTGGCTATTTTCTTCCACCTCGCTAGCCATTTTCTGCTACCGTCCCTAGTCATTTTCTTCCATTTTGCTAGCTTCTGCTACTACCCCTACCCATTTTCTGCTACCTTCCGTAGCCATTTCCTTCCACCTTCTCTAGCCATTTTTTGCTACCTCCCCTAGCCATTTCCTTTCACCTCCACTAGCCATTTTCTGCTACCTTCCGCAGCCATTTCCTTCCACCTCCCGTAGCCATTTCCTTCCACCTCCGCTAGCCATTCCATTTCCTTCCCCCTCCCCTAGCCATTTCCTTCCACCTCTCGCAGCCATTTCCTTCCACCTCCCGCAGCCATTTCCTTCCACCTCCTGCAGCCATTTCCTTCCACCTCCCCTAGCCATTTCATTCCACCTCTCCCAGCCATTTCCTTCCACCTCCCGTAGCCATTTCCTTCCACCTCCCCTAGTTATTTTCTGCCACCTCCCCTAGCCATTTCACATAAACTGTACATTGATAATAGTAGGCACTGATGTTTGTGAATTGCTGAAATAACTAATCCCTGAAAATCAGCACAAAGCAATAACAAATATGTAGCGTAAGAGGTTTTACAGTGTGGTGCATTTCACAGAATAAAACAAATGTGTTTATTATTAAAAATATTTAATCTTTACTGACATTCAACTAAAATTTGTGAACTTCTGCAAGGCACATCTTAAAAATCTGTGAAATAAAACAAGAAATGTGACTGAAGAAACTCTTGCGGTGTAGCATTATTGTCTTACTATTAATGTATATATAGATATAGTGCCTCATAATAATGAAATTGAATCTAATAAAGTCTTGTTGTTATTTATTATTATAGGAAAAGCTGAGATGGTTATTTAATACTTCTACTACATATGTCATTACATTCATAAGGAAAACAAATCAGTATAACTATTGTTTGTCTTGCATTATGTATGTATTTCAATACAGAAAGAAGAAATTGTTTTGTTGTCTTGGAAAAGAATAGTTTTTACAGATTCTTCTACTTATTAAGATTTAGATGTTGCCATTTGATGTCGATGGGCCTGAGTCAGACTTGAAGGAGCTTGAAATTAACAGAGGAAACTTACTCCTGGGCTAAACAATGTTGATTGAAGGGGAGTCATATTTCATCTGTTACAAACAATATTAGAGTTGAGAGATGGTGTTTCCTATCCCAAGTCTAAATAACAGTGTGATAATAACACTGGTCAGTGTCTGTGTGCAGCAAGCAATTCAAAGATATATCCCTGCATGCAAAGAATACAATTAACTTGACTCCCCCTGAAATCAACATGGTTTAGTAACTTTCGTCTCTTAGGACTAGGTTCACACTTGCGAGTGTGATCCGTAGGTTCATATACACATGTATTCGCACCTACTTCTCTAGCTGATTGCTAGATTGCATTAGTCAATTATTAAAACCTTGTTTATTTACCATATAACAGCTGCTGGCTTCCTGCAGAAAATGGAGCTCACATCACACATTCAATTCACAGGATTAGTCATACACTCTTAGGGGTATATTTATAAAAGTCGATTTTGCTAAACTTTGCCACACAATATCTGAGAAACACATGTCAATATATTTGACGTGTTTTTCTCTGTACAAAATGCTAGTGCAGCATGTCTGGAATGCTTAGCATGGCTGCGCTGATAGAACTACAAGGCTCAGCATTGTAGTATTAATATCAGCATTAGCATGTTAAGCCTTCTAAACATGCTGCGCTGTGCCCGATTCAGAAAAAAAATACAGTGTGTAAAAAACAGTACAACAATACAGTAATACATTATTTTACATGTGTACCTAAAATATACATTTACAATACATAATAATGCCCCTACTGTGTAAAATTACCCCCGGTGGCCACCCTGTTTTATACTAAAGGTGTAGTAATGTACTGTGTGTTGCATAAATGAAATTAAAAATTTTCAGACTCACCGTTTTGCTGTCAACATTCTTGGGAATAGTTGCTTGGAGTTTTTTTCTTCTTTGCAGGTCATCTTCTCCAGTTGCTTGAGGAATGTTGTCCGGTTGATAGAAGATGATTATTCGGTCTTCTCTTCTGCTCTTCATCCTCTTCTGGCAACTTGCCCGGTGACAGGCTCCTTCCTCTTCTTCGGCGCCGCTACTAATGAACATTCGGTCACTAGAGGGCAGCATTTTATAGTAATTATGCCGTCATAAACACTAGAGCGCTCACTAGAGCCCCCTAATGTAAATGATGTCATATTTTCTATAAAAGGGTGCCCTCTGATGGCTCAATATAAAAATAAAAAACAATTAAAGTATCATTGCACAGGGGCCAGAAAATGGAGCTCACATCACACATTCAATTCACAGGATTAGTCATACACTCTTAGGGGTATATTTATAAAAGTCGATTTTGTTAAACTTTGCCACACAATATCTGAGAAACACATGTCAATATATTTGACGTGTTTTTCTCTGTACAAAATGCCAGTGCAGCATGTCTGGAATGCTTAGCATGGCTGCGCTGATAGAACTACAAGGCTCAGCATTGCTGAGCCTTGTAGTATTATCAGCATTAGCATGTTAAGCCTTCTAAATATGCTGCGCTGTGCCCAATTCAGAAAAAAAAATACAGTGTGTAAAAAACATACAGTCATACATTATTTTACATGTGTGCCTAAAATATACATTTACAAACAATAATAATGCCCCCTACTGTGTAAAATGACCCCCGGTCGCCACACTGTTTTATACTAAAGGTGTAGTAATGTACTGTGTGTTGCATAAATTAAATTAATAATTTTCAGACTCATTGTTTTGCTGTCATCATTCTTGGGAATAGTTGCTTGGAGTTTTTTTCTTCTTTGCAGGTCATCTTCTCCAGTTGCTTGAACAATGTTGTCCGGTTGATAGAAGATGATTATTCGGTTCTCTCTTCTGCTCTTCATCCTCTGCAGGCTCCTTCATCTTCTTCCTCTTCTTTGGCACCGCTACTAATGACCATTCGGTCACTAGAGGGCAGCCTTTTATAGTAATTATGCCGTCATAAACACTAGAGCGCTCACTAGAGCCCCCTAATGTAAATGATGTCATATTTTCTATAAAAGGGTGCCCTCTGATGGCAGAAAGTTGCCACAATATAAAAATACAAAACAATTCAAGTATCAATGCAGAGGGGCCCTACTCACACAAGATCATAATGAATAAGATGGAGAGAGAAAGGCCACATGGGACCGTATTCAGAGAACTGTTTTCATGGCGATTGTGTGCCTATTTTTAAGTATCTTTCAACTAATTTTACGTATTGTACATAGACTGTACGCATGTAAGTACCTCACGGACGGACTTGTGAATCGGATTTGGGTAGATACGTACGGATTTGCGACGCAAAAATATGCACGTGAAAATCTTGATAAAAATGGGCGGAGGAAGGCATTTAAATGAAGGAATGTGGGCGCGCCTAACTTGAATCGCACGTACGGAGGACGCATACGCACGCAACTGCTCACGGAAAGTTACAAGTGGTCTATGGAGGCATGGCCGTGAGAGGGGAGTGTCATGGGTGTGAGGGGGTTTGGCCTGCACCGGCCGTGTGTATAGTTGCGTTCCTTTATGGATACGGTTTTCTGAATACGGCCCATGTGGTGGGAAAAAAAGAGAGAGGTCTAGGTAATTGAAATGAGGGACGTGTAGGAGGATATATAAAGACAAATGGAAGCGCCTTGGAGAGATATAAAATAGAATGATATTTAGTAGTACACCTAAAAATAAATATGAAACATAAAATCCATAATAATTAAACAATAAATACAATTTTTAAAATCAATAGCAAACGATGGTTCAATGAAATTAGTTGATGTTGACTGTGAACACAGTCTTAATAGATCTGTAGATTCTGAGCTCAGAACAATGAATACATTCAAAAGAAAAAATAGTCCAAAGGTGTACACTTATATATGATCATCCAAAAATGAGAATAAAAAGTTTTGGTTAGATGAATCCCCGTAATAATCTGTTATAACAAATAGCGGTGAACGTGGTCTCCAAGTATATAACTCACTGGTATCAAGTTTTATACAGGACTAGGAAGTACCATCCGTCTATCATTCGTTCCCAATGGCTTGAAATATCAAATTACTTACATGCCGGTAGATGGACATTAATACAGGTGTCCTTTATTAACCTTTTGCAAGGTAGCAATACCTGTAAACAGTCAAAAGCTGGGCTACACGCTGTCCAGACTTGTGGCTTCGGTTGTGTCGGCCAGGAGTATTTCTTGTGCGACTATAGTAGATTTGTGCTAGTTACACCGGCCAGTGAGTTCGGGTGAGTTAAAGACGGGTCCAGAATATATGTGAACTTCAGCGGGGAACCACAGTGAACAAAAGAATGCACAGGATAGCTCTGATCGCTGGCTCCAATCGATGGAGCAGTTGGATAATTGTGTCGGAGCTATAAAAAATATCAAAATAGTGTTCAACGTCTATTAAGACAATTTGTTTGCAAGGCAGCCTGCTCTTACGCGTTTCTCCTGTTTGGTTTCCTCAGAGAACGAGTGTAGGAGGAGCTTGGATGGGGACAGGGGATGAACAAGGGAGAGTCATGCTAGGAGGAGTGAAGAGGGTTCAAATATAAGGGAGAATAAGTGAGATCATTCCAGAGAAGAGAGGCAGCGTGGGAGAAGTCTTGTATGCGATCCATTTGTCCATTGAAGAGGTCGAGCAGGAGTAACAGCAACACGATATGGACAATGATATGTGGCACCTACCAACAGTTCTTCCACAATGCTACATAGCTTTGTAAATCTTAATAAGAGAGAGAAAACACTTTTTAAACAACCTGTTCAGGTGGATGGGAATGCCAAGCTGAATTTTATCTTCAAATAGCCTGGTGCATTCCCCACAGCAATAGCTCAAATGCACGATTTCTAACACTTGCAAATGAATATGTAAAAGGTCTTCTGAATTCCAAAACAGCTTTTACCATCTGAATCTGCAACACCGGCTTCTTGTTCTGTAATACATAAATCTCTATTGTGAGTCTATTGAGAGACACAGTAGGGAGTCACAGAAATCTGGTAAAGATAAAAAATGCAAAGACAAATTCCACACATTAGGAAAGTAGTTAACTAAAGTTACACATAGCTGAGAACTGAGGGAAGATGGATTGGGAGATCACTCAGATTCTTTGTTATTTCATTGTCAAACTTGGCTCTCATCATTCAGAGCTACTAGTGTTCATGGGTCTATTAGGTAGACCTCTATGGATTGCCTAAAGTCGTCAATGCTTTGCGCACTAAATGGCCAACAGGTATAATTGTTGGCCACCTTACTCTATCTGACAGGCTTGATAAGTTGTAATGTGTTTGTCATTGCAATAACCCTACCCTTAATTACTAATGAACACACTAGTTTCTCATTTACCGGATGATGTCACTTCAGCATAGCTTACTTGAAAGGTGGATAGAGAAGATGAGACAGAGCAGAGGCAGAGGGCAGGATTGGAGAGCAAGATACAGAAGAAGAAATGGAGCAGAGGGAGCAGACAAGACAGAATGGAGTGAAAGATGGAGAAGAGCAGAGGGTAGAGACACAGAGGCAGAGCAGAGAGACACAGAGGAGAGCAGCAGGAAGAGATCCAGGAGCAGGGCAGAGCAGAAAGACAGACAGAGAGATACAGGAACATGACATAGCAGAGAGACAGAAAGAGGAGAGCAGCGTGGAGAATCACAGGAACAGGACAAAGCAAAGATACAGAGGAGAGCAGCAGGGATCGACACAGGAGCAGAACAGAGAGGTGAGACAGACAGAGGAGTGCAGTGAAGAGAGACACAGGAGCAGGACAGAGCAGAGGCACAAACAGAGGTTAGCAGCAGGGAGGAAAACAGGAGCATGTCAGAGTGAATGGACAGACAGAGGAGAACAGCGAGGAGAGACACAGGAGCAGGACAGAGTGCAGGGACAGACAGAGGAGCACAGCAGACAGAGACACAGAAGCAGGACAGGATGCAGGGGCAGACAGAGGAGAACAGTAGGCAGAGACACAGGAGCAGGAAAGAGCGCAGGGACAGACAGAGGAGAACAGTGGGGAGAGACACAGAGCAGGATAGAGTGCAGGGACAGACCCAGAAGAGCAGCAGGGAGAGACACAGGAGCAGGACAGAGTGCAGGGACAGACCCAGAAGAGCAGCAGGGAAAGACACGGGAGCAGGACAGAGAGGAGGGACAGACAGAGGAGAGCAGTGGGGAGAGACACAGGAGCAGGACAGAGTACAGGGCCAGACCCAGGAGAGCAGCAGGGAGAGACACAGGAGCAGGACAAAGTGCAGGTACAGACTTAGAAAAGCAGCAGGGAGAGACACAGGAGCAGGACAGAGTGCAGGGACAGACCCAAAAAAGCAGCAGGCAGAGACACAGGAGCGGGACAGAGTGCAGGGACAGACAGAGGGTAAGGTAAATTTATTCTATGTTATTAAATGCTGATGTTTATTTATGTGGCTGTTATGAAGGTGTTCCATACCATGCCAAACATATAGCTGTTGCCAAGGTTTCCCTGCTCTTATATTCTGTTGCCGTATTATTGTCAGTTTTATGACCTTTATCGTGGTGACTGTATCTTCTGACGTGTAAAGGTGGAAGGCTGCTACAGAGAGGAGCAAAGCAATGTTTAATTATTGCTAACGGTGAAAAAAGTACAAGGGGTCACGGTGTACTACTATTATACCCAAGATGGGTCTACCATAAAGTCCTGGATACAGTAATAAAAACTAATAACTGAGGACTGTTAGGCTATAGTGTAGCCACCGCTCTTGCTCCTGTCTGTATAAATACAAGCAGGTTCATATGATACCATTGTTTATGAAGCTGTCTTATGGTCTTGAGGAAATAGGGGCCGTTTATGTTCTTGCGATAAATGTGCTACCCGCCATCCCTCTTATTGGGGGACTACTGGACTTATCCTCTTAATGTTATTACCAGCTATGGTTGTGATATAATTGAGAGTTCAAGCCCCGGGAGGTGATTCCAGTGAAATATGCTTTATAATGCCCTTAGGGCCGGTGATACCAAATTGCTTTGAATGTTATCGCTTTCCCAGTGAGAAAATTGCTGGTGTTGATAGTCACTCCCCTGGTGAAGACTGAATGCTCTGCCTCTCTCACATGGGAGCTATTAAGCTATGAACATGTCACAAGCAATGATTTCTGAGCCAAAGACAGTCCCTTGAAAAATGGGTTTTCAACACATAGTAAATAAAAAGGAAGACACTAAAAATCAACTTACTAAATATCCCTTTCTTTGTTTCGTTTCCTTGATTGCTGTTATTAACAATTCATCATTATGGGCATGTTTCACTCTGTTATGTCACTAAGCGCATGATTTACAGTGATTGTCAGAGAGGTTTTAAAAGTTTCCTCTGAGCTCTGTTTTACTGTCAACCTTCTCCTGATTTTCATCTCTCTGCCATCACAATAAATACTGTATCCTCACCTCGTATTAACATCCAGGGAGCTTTTGAGACTAAATCAAAAAATATTGTTTTAAAACTAAATTAATCCCCACATTTTGGGGCTGATTCAGAGATACGATTTCCACGGCACTTAGGAGCGTATATTTAGGATCTTAGAAAATTAGCAATACTGCGCATGCGTAGTAATAGTGCAACGCCATGCACGTAGCGGTTAGGAGTGTAAATTCGCTAAGAGCGTAAGTTTGAATCGATCGCAAGCACTTAAGATCTTAAGTGCTGCGAATCTTTAAGATCTTAAGGATTTGCATGGAAATGGGCGGGGGGAGGCAGGGAAATGAGGGAAAGTGGGCGCGGGCTGACACTTAGGATCTTAAATGAACGCTACCACGTCACTTAAGATCCCAAATGACAGCGTAGAGTTAGGGCTAGTCAATGGTGGTCTAAGTTTAAGATCCACCGCTGTTTGCAAGGGGAGTGTCTGTTTCGGCGTATATAGTTATGGTCGACGGCTGTTACGAAAAGGGGGCTTTCCCCCCTTTACGCATGGCGAATCTCCGCCGTAACGATCAGCGGCCGCATAGCTGATCGTGAACTTTATGGTAGGAATCTGGATTTACAGACCTCGGGTGGCCGTAAGGCGCCCGTAGGTCTGGATCAGACCCTAAGAGGTTCTTCAACAGACTCTCCAACATGACCCATTCAACCAGGTACAGAATACTCCGCTCCTGAGCTTCCAACTGCCACTCACCTGGTTTAAATGAATTAACTGATATTTGATCTGAGAAAAAAAAGCCCTTTTTTCTTCATCCCAGGTGGTGGCGGTTACCATAATAACTGATTGTTGGAAGCTTGGTATTTTGTACCTAGTGGAATAGGTCATGTTGAAGGGTCTGCCTTTAGGAACCTTTGGGAAGGGGGCGATGATAGACAGAAATAATAGGGCAGAAAGGACATTGGGAATAGAATAATTATAGGCAGTTGACATCAAGGCCTAGGAGTGGAAGACAGAAGACACAAAGGTGTGGGTTTTAAGGGAGTACTTGAAGGATTGTAGGTTGAGGGAAAGTCTGGGGGTGGGACACAGGAAATCTTTGGATACAGAGGAACAATATAAATTACTTAACTAATATATTAGCAGACCCTCCAACATGACCCCTTCCATTAGGTACACCATAATCCGCTCCTGATCTTCCACCTGTCACTCACCTGGTCTTAATGACTTAACTGAATATTTTTTCCTTCTGCATAGGTGGTTACCATAGTAACTGATTGTTGGAATCTCAGGAGCAGAATATTTTTTACCTAGTGGAAGAGATCATATAGGAGGGTCTGTATTAGGTCTCTCTAGGTTCTTATTAACATGAAAGCTATTCAAATTTGATTAAAATAAAGTTAAAAAATAAACCCAAACATTATAAGAGGCCTCAAAGTTTGACTGGAA
Organism: Limnodynastes dumerilii; assembly: GCA_011038615.1. NCBI lineage: Eukaryota > Metazoa > Chordata > Amphibia > Anura > Limnodynastidae > Limnodynastes > Limnodynastes dumerilii. Next base: position 48,169 of record WWET01005689.1, read on the forward strand.
AAACTTTCAGTGAAGACCATCTGACCATAAGGCTGGTTTTGTTGAACACTTTAACTAGAAGTGGGCCATAGTGGAGGTTGCCCGGGGCAGAAAGCCGAAGTGGCTGAGTTTTAAGGTTAAACTGGTTACAAATTGAAGGCTGGGGTAACATTTCTCCTTTTTGTCCTTGGCACTAAAAATTATAGTTACGGCTCTGACTTTAACATACCTGTCCCTCTTTATACGGAACTCTCCCATTTGTGGGATGCAAAAGGGGTGAGCTTATGTGAAAATGGACAGAGGGTTTCTTTTTACCAAATATGGCTATTTGTGTGTGGAATTGGGTGGAGCTTAATGTGTCCTGTTTGAAAGAAAGATAGTAGAAATAGGTGTTTTTTATACATTCTTTATAAACTTTTTATACCAGTGGAAAGCTAATTTTTGGCTGTCTCTATTTCGAAAAGACTGCCATTTAAATAAAAAAAATTAAGAATGGATAAGTATGCCGATTGGAAACATTGCCACAGACCCGTTGCACCTGCTGCAGCGACCACAGAGGTGAGTAACCCTGTCCGGGGAGTTTTAGGGTTAGGCTGCAGGGAAGGGAATCTTAGGGTTAGGCTGCGGGGAAATGAGTCTTAGGGTCAGGCTGCGGGGAAGGGAGTCTAAAGGTTAGTCTGCAAGGAAGGAAAGGTTAGGGTTAGGGTAAGGGAAATGGGTATTAGGTAAAGATTAGAGTAAGGGTTGTGGTTAAATTCATACTTACCATTGGCAACAGCGTCTTCTGTTTTGTGTGGATCAATTGCTTTGCCTCTGCAGTGGGAGAGAACGACACACACCTCTTTATACTTGCATTACACCATAGTATGCAAACCTGTTATACATCAGACACATCTTCATAAATGATTGGAATATTAAGGAATATTAAGGTGTATTTTAGGTTTTTTAGGTGTATTACACAAATGACAGGGGGGGTTAAGGTTAGGCTGCTAATAGGGGAAGTTTAGGGTGAGGGTTATGATAAGAGGATTGTATTAACGTGCCTGTCGCCAATGGAATTACTAAATAATCCTTTTTTTTAAGGGTACAGCATCAGCATCAACTAGGTAGCTGAAGCATTTTTTTTTTTGCTTTTTTCAACCCTTTTTTTAACCCTTCCTCTTCCTCCATATTTATCCAGTTTTTTTTGCTTTAATCATGGCTAGATTACTTTAAAACTGATTCTTTCAAAGTAAGATTTTAAAGGTCCTTTAATTAAATGAAACCACCAAAAGCCATTAATTATCTCTCTTTTTTTTTAATTATCTTTTAAACTAGTACGGAATTTTCTTTGTTTGTTGAAGTAATGCAATTTGAATAAAGAATAAGAGAATGACGACATTTGCTCCTAATGAGGTTGCAACACTAAAGAATAAACTTAATAAACCTAGAGAGATGTCAATGCACAAGCTGACCATGTGATTGCTCCATCCAGATGGAAGCCCTCTCTGATTGGCTGATAGAGTATTCATTCATTCTATTTTGAAATTTATTTTAGCTGAAGGACTTTTGATAGCAGTGTGTGGGAGATTATGTAATTATGTATTGTTGTGGAAGTAAGTATGTATTTGATCTCAAGGAGCCATGTCCACTCAATAGCAATAAAGTAAACAGAAGAACTTATATGTCAAACATTCAATACAGTATGTATGACATAAGAAGCAATGATAATATCATACAAACAAACCACAGTTTTAGAAGTGTTCCTATTTGCAAGTTGATGTTATATCTGGCATTATTTTAGATCTCTATAGCAGGAGTAACGATACTTGGTCCTTGTGATCTACCAATGGCCCACGCTTCATATGTCTCCTTAAAGAATTACAGGGGAGATAATTACTACCGCCTGTGGATCTTTTTAAAATGTGTTCGTTAGTAAAGAACACATCCGTGCTCCAACAAGGAAAACGTGGACTGCTGGTAGATCTCAAGGACAGAGTTTGAATACAACATTTCTGAAAGTATTTGAGCTATTAGATTCAGAACTAATAACGACAGCATACAGAACTGGTTTCTATACGTTCAGTGTTCCGTACGTCAGGACGCGACAGTCTTCTGTACGTTAGAATTGTGCAGCCTGACCTTAACCCTCCCTTCTCCCTAGCTTGACCCTAAAACTCCCTTCTCTATAGCCTAACCCTAAGACCACCCTCCTTGCAGACTATGGGCCGGATTCTCACACACGGCCGTAATCTGAAAGACCGCATATACGCAATCTACACCCCGAATCGATACGTAGATTATGTACAATAGCTACTAATCATGCGCAGTAGCTATCTTTTGGAAAATTATGGCAGTGTGTGTAAGACGGCCATAGTTGAGCATCCGGCCCTATGAGACTAACCCTAATCCTAACCCCCCCTTCCCTAACACTAGGCTGTCAGCCCTCAGGTCCTGTGAAAATGAATGGGTGAGTGTGCCGATCATCATACTCATCATAAAAAAAATTCTGAATTGTAGCGGGGACGGGAACTGCACTAAAATATCTAGCAATGACTCTAATATACAGACCGATAGGTAGATGGAATGGATAGATGATGGCATTGCTTTGTAGGAAAACACACCTGCAGTCTTAAATAACAAAGAACAAATAAAACAAATAACCGGTCCAGCTCTAACTAACATGCACCGGTCGCACTCAACTTGTATGTAACCCCATATGACAGGGCGTGATCTGTGAAATCCCTACACAAGCTCTACGCATTGAGGGAAGAGGGAGGCATTTAAATTGTGCAGTACTGGCTGGATTAGGTACTTACATATGACAAGGCATCACGTATGCACAGAAACACGCAAAGAAAAGTCAAGGCAGGGTTCTGAACACGTAAATCAGCTAAATTATGTACGTGAAAGGCAGGGGCAAATTGGGAACTTAAAGTGGGGTCCTGGAAACAAAAATCTGGGGGCCAACTATAGGTGGGGTCCAAAAGATATGTATACTGGATTAGTACAGAATAGAGAACTTACTGACAAGTATTTCACATTCCAATACAGAGATTTAGTGACAATGTAGGTAGTCACTGCCACCCCAGTGACCACCACCCGAAACACACAGCTTCCTAGTGACCACCACTCAATACATACGGCATCCTAATGATCTCCATTCTATACAGACATTATTTTAGCAACCACCACCCATGACAGGCAACATCCTAGGTTTCATCAAATAAAAAAGGAGCTGCTGAGTGGCCTCCAGAGGGCACCGGCCTACTGGGAAAATTCCCTGTAAGTCCATTAGCCAATCCCACCCCTGGTGAGAGGGGAGTGCCGGGGGAGTGCATTATACTTAGTAGTGCGTAACTTAAGTACAATTGAGTATGTAAAACAATCTTAAGTCTGGATTAGGCTTGATGTGAGCAATTCAGACCTCCAGCAGGTCCTTAGGAATAGCTCATAAAGGGCAGAAAGACTGGATCCAGACCCACGCAGGCTTTCCACACACGCGGGGGTCTGAAAGTCTGCACGGAAGAGGGAAGTGCACGTCCCTGTCACTTATGTGCCCAGAACCCCGTCTTAACTTCTCTGCACGGATCTGCATCCGATTTGCCCCTTAATTAGCATGCCCCTCCCCTCCTGTATGGTGGGGATTAAGCATGCATAAGTGAAGGCCCGGCTCCTTTCTCGTATCTTCCAATGTATGGAACTGAGGCCCATATTCAGAGTACGGGACGTATAACATATACATCCGGGGCTGGATCCAGACCCAGTTAAGTGCTTGAAATGAGTTACACCTGGGCTAAACCATGTTGATTGCAGGGGAGTCATATTTCATCTGTTGCAAACAGCATTAGAGTTGAGAGGTGATGTTTCCTATCCCAAGTTTAAATAACAGTGTGATAGTAAAGCTGGTCAGTATCTGTGTACAGTAAGCAATTCAAAGATATATCCCTGCATGCAAAGAATACAATTACCTTGGACTCCCCCTGAAATCACCATGGTTTAGCCCAGGTGTAACTAAGTTCAAGCACTTAACTAGGTCTGGATCCAGCCCCTGGTGTTTAGCGATTTTTACTACTACTCATGCGTAGTAATTTTTTAACGTAATCTACTTATCTTTCAGACCGTATTTACACAATCTATGTAAGAAAAAGATATGTAGATTAGACCGCATTTACGCAATTTATGTAAGAAAAAGATATGTAGATTACGTTAAAAAATTACTACAGGTGCGTAGTAGTAAAAATCGCTAAACAACGGACGTATATGTTATACGTCCGGTACTCTGAATACGGCCTGAGTTCTGTACAATAGAAGTTAAAGTAACGAAACATGGGGTGGGGCGGTCGCATGGTTTCGATGTTACTTGTCACAAGAGATTTGCGTAAATCCCCTGACTTAATTCATTCTGGATCGGGAGCGTAGTAGTGACGACTCCTTCTGAAATTCTGTGTTTCTTCGGGCACATTTGGATACACCGATAGGCTGAGTTTTTATTAAGGCGACCGATATTAAAATAACAACATGAATAATTGACTCACGTATAAAACACAGCTTACTGTGCCGGCGTAGAATTAGAGCCTTGCAGAATGGCTCTGCTCTGTACATTATAATGTAATCTACAGACAAACATGAGGAATTCATCCCTGTTTCTAATGTAATTCATATGCTCCAGAATGTAATTTCTTCACCACTGTCACAGCAACAAGAAGAACATCAGAGTGAAATCATCAGTGGCAGGACACAGACAGCAAAAAGGACTGGGATTGCAGTGTCCAGTCAATGAACGTTGTACTACACATAGCTTTTAATTAGCACATCAATACATCAAACAAGGAAAGAGGCGAGACAGATACTGGAGAACATAACAATTGTGTCTCTATCAGCCGAGATGGCTGATTGTGGAGGGGGTACTTGAAATTCATCTAATGCTAGTGATAAATAAAGGTCTGTGCTGAATGATAGGAACAGGAATACAATAAACCGGGTTCTCTATAACAGCATCTTAAAACTATGACCGGTGAGGCTCATGTTATAATGAATGTGGATCTTATATATAATACACTATCATGCAGACATTTCATGTAAGGCTGTTGTGCAAGATATAATTGTATAATTATGGTGTAATTCAGTGTGAGTACATATATATATCAACTGATTTAAACAAGCAATATTCTGTGTGTATATATATATAAAATTACACATGTTTGCAAGTATATGATCAGGCATCTGCCACTTTTAAGTCTTTGGGCTGGATCCTGGTCTGCGATTGAACCCTGTAGGCTAACCTCCGCAACAGAGGCCAAGGCGGCCATTAGAGAAGGACAGCTGGGGTTATAGTCCCGGGCCTGGAGCTGTTGGGGCCCGTGATATTTACCTTAGCTCTGTGGGTCATTGTGCAGGGATCAAGGTTAATGCTGGGCAGCGACGACCGGCCCCCTTTGTGACGTCACTGATGATGCCACGAAAGGGACGGGGCCTGCAGATGTGTCCCGGGCCCCAGTATTTTTGATAGCGGACATGACAGATGCTAACGCACAGAATTAGAGATCCAGATACGCAAGGGGAATGCGCATCCCCCGCGCTCTCCTCCGCAGGCAGAACCTTACCTTAAGTCTCCGCATACGGAAGACTCACACATAGAATGGTGGATCGCACACGGTGGGAGTCCCTGCCGCGAGAGTTGTCTTTTAGAAGTAGAGACAGCCGAAAACTGATTTAGAAAAGGCAGCCTTTTTTATTTTATTTTTTAGAATGGGTAAGTATGCATTTTCAGGACCCTCTGAGTCTATAGCTCTCGGAGGATGCTCAAATCAATATATAAGGTAATATGGAGAAGGTGCTGTAAGGAGAGGGGAGTTTATAAATGCAAATAGGAGGCCCCAGCACTCTTGCAATTACCCAGCAATTAATCATAACTTTCTAACTTTAGATAAAAGTCAGGGAATTAGTTACGTACATCTGCAGATATATGATAAGCCACCAGCCACTTACAAGGCTTCTCTATTTTGGTCCTAACTCTAAAAGAGTCCCAACTTTGGGTCATATATCATGTATTTTTATATTGAGAGCTCACCCCCGGCAGAGGTCCCCAAGTCTCCAAAATAGCCACTCTGAGACAGCGCCCCCTGTCAGCTTGTGATGGTACATTGAGTTCGGTGTCACCTTCCTTTGCCCGGCACAATAGCAATATTTACCAAGGAAATTGGTTGCTTTTACCAATTTTTTATTGCACAAACATTTTTTTTTTTATATTTCCACTGTATTTAAAACATAAAGCAGCTAATCCAGAGTCGGGAGTAACAGCAAAAAAAGGAACAAATCTGCACCTTGGTAAAAAGCATCCTGAACTGCAGGGGTTAAATCACCCAGTATTTTCCTGTGTGCTAAATAGGTTACCCAGAAACCAGCAATGGTGAACCCTAGTTATTAAGAGCATTGGTAATACCTGGCCATGGGATGTAGTTTTCCGGCACGATGGTCTGTTTTGCAACAATAGTGACAATTGCCGGAAGACTCCATATTAGAAAGCAGTAGTGTTGTGACCCCCGGAGTCGCAAACATTTCTGCACCATCAGGTACAGTAAGTGTTTTCACTTAACCTTAACATTTTCTTAACCATCATTTTCTACAGCCTAACCTTAACCTTCCCCTTCACCCCTTCAATGTCCCCTACTTAAGCCCTAAAAGTTCATGTCCCATAGCTTACCCTAACGCTCCATGTCCTGCAGCCGAACTCTAACGCTCCATGTCCTGCAGCCGAACTCTAATCCTCCATGTCCTGCAGCCGAACCCTAACCTGCCCTTTAAGCCCTTACTCTAACCTTCTACCAGCCACAGCCTGGCACTATTGGGATAGCAATTTTCTATTTCCTGAGGTTTTCAACAATGATACAGCCGCCATTTAGCTGGAGGTTGCATTTTTTTTGGAATGTGTGGGTCCCCTCTGAGAACGGCCCTATTTCAATAGGGCCCTTCTCTTACAGCCAGTTTAGAACTGAATGGCATAGCAATAGATTCCCGTAGCACCGAACACGCTTCTTCGATAGGTAAGACTAAAAACTAACCCCAACCCGTCCACTAATTCTGACCCTAACCATCCCCTTCCATTACCCTAACCCTAACCCTCTCTTCCTTGCATCCTGACCCTGACCCTCCATTCCCTGATGCTGACCCTAATACTTCCTTCTCCTTAGCCTGACCCAAATACTCCTTTCTCTGTAGCCTAACCCTGAGACTCCCCTCCCTGCAGCCTGACCCTAACCCTCCCCTTCTATAACCTTAACCCTCCCTTCCCCGCAGGCTTATCCTAACCCTCCCTTCCCCACAGCCTGATCCTAACCCTCCCTTCTCTATAGCTTAACCCTAAGACCCCCTTCCCCGTAGCCTGACCCTAAGCCCTCCCCACAACACTAAAAGTTCCCGAAGAGGTTACTCACCTCTCTGGAGCTGTCAGCGGCGGGTCTGCGGAGGGTTCGGCGAAAATGAATGGGTGATTAGGCCATTCACAAAAAAAATAATCTAAAATGGCTTCCAATTCGAGAGAGACAGACGAAAAGGAACTTCCGGCTGTCCCTATTTCTAAAGGCAGTCCATCGGAGCGGGGACCGCAACCGATTTTCGGAATAGGGCCGACCGGAACAGCAACCGCATCCCCTGGGACCTCTTGCGGAGGCAAGGTAGGATTTATATCAATCAACATTGGCAGGTGTTTAATTTCATACGCAGCGTTCAATAGTATTGTATAAAGGAGGCTATTCATATTAGACCCCTAAGACTTGTATAAATGTCATAAACACTATGACCAGTGACCCTCACCATTTTCAGCTCTTTCCTCCCACCACCTGTCATCCATCACTTCTCAGGGTTTCATAGCATTGCTCATTTCAATAGACCAGTCGATCCTACACTATATATTTTTTAAGGAATTTAATAAAACAAAATCCCCTTGTCTACAAGTCTCAATATTCTCTTCTATTCCTCTTGTGTTTTTGGTGCTTGAAAAACAATCCTTCTCAAACACATTATCGAATAGCTCTGTAGAGCCAATATTGAAAACTGTGATTAAATGAATGTCTTCCTGTACTAAACTACTTCATGTCAGAGATCACTGTTGTACTACAACATACAAGACATATACACGTAGCAGTTTATCCTCTCAGAATGTTCTGGAGAGTCCAATACAGGAGCAATGAACCATTGTGATTTTATCATTATTTCTATTATTGGCCTTTGTTTATAAGTTTCTTCAGTTTCCACAAAACCATACAGTATAATAGAGTGCGTAACAAATGTCTAAAATAATAAACAAAGTGGAAAAAAAAGTGCAAGAGAAAGATACAAAAAACAAGAAAAAATGTAAATAAAAAAGAGAGGACAAACAAGGTAAAACGAGGATGAGGAGAGCTGGTAGGTATTTACAAAGAGGGTTGTTTTAAGGGTATGTGTACAGGGATTAGATCTGAAATGGGGGATGGGTTGTGTGATTGAGATATTTGAAAGTGAGAATGACGATCAGGGATTCTGTAAGTGAAAGGGAGCAAGTGAAGCATTTAAAGAGAAGGTTGAAGTAAAGTGTTAAGAGAGAGAGATGAGACTAGCTGAACAACTGAGAATTCTCTCAAGGAGGAGAAGGCTGGTTAACGGAAGACCAGAAATAAGAAGGTTACATTTCTAGATGGCAAAATTCAAGGACATGATTTAGTGTCCTAGGGCACGATTCAGACTTCTTATGCTGCTCAGCTCGGAGTTCCAAGCAAACACACAGTGGGAATCCTTATGTTTCCTGACCCCTACTTTACAAATTTCACACCACCATCATGTAAATGGGGACGATGCTCAAGCATAACCTAGATATAACACTATTAACTATCTTCCCATCCCTTCCTTACCCATAGCAGAATCGCTTTCCCACCCTGTCCCATCCCAGGATGAACACTCTAGATCAGGGGTCCTCAAACTACGGCCCGCGGGCTCCATGCGGCCCGCTGGGGACTTTCAATAAGGACATTTTCCTGTAAATGTTCCCACTTCAGACATGACCATTAGTGCAACACAGAAATTTAGCTGGACCACTTACACCAACTACTGGGCATATCTAAGCTCATGAGAGTGATGACAGGCCAGATGCCACAACTATGAGACACCATTGGCCAAACATGAAGTTTTACCACATACTAACCTGCAGGGACCTAGGACTGTATATATTGGTGTTTGTTTTTGGATGCTGGACTTTACAAATAGCTGTATGCATCATCCTGACAATAAAAACTGTGATGTGGTTCAGCAACCCTGTGTAAGCAACGTCTGTTTGCAGTTACTACATTATATTTGCTGCAAATGCTTAGGTGATGCAAACCTTGAACCACAAAGCAAATGTGTACTCATTTTTTATTTTATTTGCAGGTGTAATTCCAGAGAGTGGTTGCAATCCGGGAGAAGTCCTGTAACCAGGAATCTTATCTTAGCATAAGTGTAGAAGAGAGTTGCAGATCTTGTAAAGAACGAACAAAAAGAAAAAGGTCGGAAGCGGGAGCGCGAAGAGCGGGAGGGGAGAGAGATGAACAAAACATGTGTGGATTCACTGGAAAAATTGCAAAAGGAGTTCCAATTTAGATTTAAAGAGCTTCATCTCCATGAACAGGACATACAGCTTTTCCGTAACCCATTTTCTATTGACATTGAAAATGTGGATACAATTTACCAATTGTGACTCTCTGAAAGACGCATTCAAGTCAAGCAGCCTTCATAATTTCTATGCATATCCTCATCTCAGGAACCATGCACTTAAAATGGCAACCATCTTTGGCAGAACTTATGTCTGTGAACAGACTTTTTCTAGAATGAAACATTTGAAATCTCCCACCAGATCAAGACTAACGGATGCACACTTGCATCACTTGTTACGACTAGCAGTGACAAATATGGAACCAGACATTAACCATCTCATTAGCCAAAAGCAGGCCCATAGTTCCCATTGAAATACTGGTATTGTTGATTTAACTTTACTTCATTTTAAATATTGTATTTGTTCCCGTTTTGTTTCTTCACTTCAAAATAAGATATATGCAGTGTGCATAGGAATTTGTTCATACTGTTTGTTTTTACTATAGTCCGGCACTCCAACGGTCTGAGGGACAGTGAACTGGCCCCCTGTTTAAAAAGTTTGAGGACCCCTGCTCTAGATCAAAGGTTCCACATGCTGGGAATGTGGGGCTTGCACAAGCACAAACCTAGCCATCAGAAAATGCTCCTTTGGCAGAATTTGTGACCCAGTCCTTGATAAGGAAAGTCACAGGCCCCTGATTCAATTGTCTATGATGTTGCAGTTCTATTGGGCCTGATGTGAACATTGCATACATTATGCCCAATAGGACAGGGCAACTTCACCCAATTCAACTGGGAGTTTAAAATCGCCAACATCGTCAAAAACATTGTGGGTGATGTGGTATTTTAAGTATTAAGAGGCAATTGCGTGCCGCTCCCTAGAAACATAATAAAACTAAAAACTACCCCCTGCACTACTGGTCGCAACAAGCCCAAGCTGGCATTAATAACCCGGGCATGCTGGCACTTGTAGTACTTCAAGTGTGCTCATGGCTGCCACCTCTCAGAGGAGCGAATTACAATCCGCAATTTTGGCTGCAATTGAATAGTGATTTTGCTCTGTAATGCAAATTAAGCAACATCACACCCAAAATGCAACATCCCGATTAATGAATTGAATCGGGCCCACAAAGTCATGCCTCTTGGACTTAGAGAACCTCTGGGTTCTCTAGAAGGGGAGATAGAAGAATTAGGCAGGTGGATATATCGGGAAAGACTTGGCATAATGGTGAACAGTCTGCAGAATGCTTTAGATAATGATATTAGTGTAAAAAAAAAATCTAAGCAATAGCACACTGACAAGGCCATTCAATAAAAGCCATTCAATAAAAGCCCTCGCTTAGAAACAGCATGCAGGAAACTGATCAGTAGCAACAATAATACAATAATTGGTAATAACACTAAGGGCATTTTAAAGCATTCTACAAAGAATCTGTTTTAAATACCTTATTGAACATCTTACTCCTAGCAAACATCAATGCATTGGGTGTGGGCTTAGAGTGGGTACATACAATGAAACATGTAAATGAACTCCCTGATCTAGACAGATGTCATGTGTTTGAATTAGAGAAACTAAAACCTGAAGAACTGAAACCATGATTATAAAGTAGCAGAAGGTATAACGTGCTGCTGTATGGGCTGTATTCAGAGATCCGTTCTTGCAGGGAGTTCCGTGAGTATTTTTAGGATCGGATGAACTGCGCATGCGTAGTAACTAAATTTACGCTATCTACATTGATTATACGCACTGAAGTCCACTAGGCACGGACTTGCGAATCACACTTGGGAACACAGGTACGGAGGGGCGTGGTTGTCCGGAGACAGATATACGTGAAAGTGGGAGGGCGCGTTTAGTTAGATACGCACGTAAGTAAGTATTATGCGCATGTAAAAAGCCAACTAGAAGATCAGAGTGCTCGAAGGACTCGTAAGTCTCCAGCAACCCATCCGTGTGAGGGGATTTCACTGACGGATTTCTGAATATGGCCCAATGGGCAAGATCCAGGGCTACGGCCGCCGCAGTAGTTATGGAGGCCGAATGCGTAAGAACGGTAACTACAACATAGTTATGGATGAAGGGACGTGCTGTGCCCTAACTATGTGGTAGTTACAGAAGGTAGGAGGGCGGAGGGAAATTAGGAGGGGAGGGCTGGGTTAGGCACTTACGATCCTGTGTCCGGCGTAATTATACACTGTTACGCCAGCTGAAGTTAGGGTAGCCTTCAGTCGGCGTAACAGTGGGTAATTACGCCGGCCACAGGGGGAGTGTCGGGGGAGTGCACCAGAGATACGCTAGTTGTAATTACAGTCAGCGGCCCAGCATAGCTCTGGATCAGGCCCAATGGGGCTGATTCAGAGATGCGATTGCGAAAAGATCGCAAAAATACGCACCTTAGGTAAGATTTTACCATGTTCCAGCCCACTGCATAAACAGTCACTCCCCTTGCAAACAGCGGTGGATCTTAAACTTAGACCACCATTGACTAACCCTAACTCTGCGCTGTCATTTGGGATCTTAAGTGACGTGGGAGCGTTTCCCTTTCCCTCATTTCCCTGCCTCCCCCCGCCCATTTCCATGCAAATCCTTAAGATCTTAAAGATTCGCTGCACTTAAGATCTTAAGTGCTTGCGTGCGATTCAAACTTACGCTCTTAGCAAATTTACGCTCCTAACCGCTACGTAGACGGCGTTGCACTATTACTACGCATGCGCAGTTTTGCGAATTTTCTAGGATCTTAAATATACGCACCTAAGTGCCGTGGAAATCGCATCTCTGAATCAGCCCCAATGTCTCTAAAACTACTATTAAACTACAAATCTCAGTAATGCCCCCAGAGGACCATCCGGGTGGGGTTTCTATGTTCCTGGAAACCCCCCTCCACCCCTAGGACAGATTAGCAATATTCCTCTTAGAATTCTGTCATTTTGTAAATGTGTATTTCACTCTCTGGCCACTAGTGGCCACCCTACAGAGTTCTGTTTCTTAACCACTGATTCCACTTCTCGTTTCTTCCTGTTCCTCATTCCCACCCACTACCACCACAGAGGACAGTGAGTGATCACATAAAATGGCAGCTTAATCTGTCTCACCTTTACCATAGCTCCCAACATTTAGAATCCCAAAGGCAAGACACTTAGACAAATAAGCCCAGCCCATTTGCTCCCAAACTCCACCCAGTTCTGGCCATATTTGTCCAAAAGTCCACCCATTTTCCCATTCTTTTGCGGGCCGCATATTAGAATAGTCCCTCAAAAAACAGTTGGTAGGTATAGGTTTACCATCAACCACATTGTTATACCAAACACTAATAATTGACACAGCTGAACTATATACATCATGGCAGCTTAAGATTCCCTTCCAGACTGCTTGAATCATTCTTCCCTATGTCACGCTGCAGTCTTCCTCCATGTATGATTTGGGCTGTCACTGACCTGTCAATCAGTAAAAGAGGGACTTTACCTTGACAGTGTATAAAACGTGTTTTACATGGTTGATTCTACAATAATATTTCCCACTTAAAGTTGTTATATCCTAAAGGAAAATTTTACTTAACATTATTTGCAGTGGAATACAAAGTATAATAACATTCCTTTGTTATTTAAACCTTTATTTTTTTGTCACCAGTCTTCAGCTTAAGGAAAGATACAATAATTTCTGTAGTTCATATTGATGTGGGAGAGAGCAGCTTCTTAAGTATGGTCCTTTAGGAATTGACCTACTACGCATGCATTGTGGGTATTTCACGCAGTCTACGTACCACTTAGTTTAGGTGGAAGGAGGCTTCGGGGAGGATATAGGTAGAAGTGGGTGGGGGAGGGGTGTAGATTATCCTGGTAGAGCAGGGGAGCCTTAAACCATGTATTACTTAAGGAAGCCCTATAGCACATAAGGTTCCTAAAAACGGGGGGTGGGTTGAGGAGCACGAGGCCGTCCCCTTCTCACTCTTATCTGTGAATAAGGCCTAATGTTCTCATAGGTGAATTTAAGGCACTGCTGTGTGGCATGATCTAACAATATTATGCCGCATGTGTATGTGTAATGGGTTTGTGTATGTATATTTATGTTGCGCCCTATCTGAACAGCCGCATTTGGAACATGATACAGCTGCCAGCTAAATGGCGGCTGTGTCATTGTTCATTACAGGCTGAAAATAGAAAATCGCTATGGAAATAGAAGAATATTTCCTGGTTCCCAACAGCGAGAGGCTGTGGCAGTTGCAGCGGGTAGATTAGGGTTAGTCTGCGGCAGGTAAAATTTAGGATTAAGGATTAAGGGGAAGTTTGTGGGGCATGAAGGGTTATGGTTAGGCTCTGAGGCATGGAGGGTTATGGTTAGGCTGTGAGGCATGGAGGGTTATGGTTAGGCTGTGAGGCATGGAGGGTTATGGTTAGGCTGTAAGGCATGGAAGGTTAGGGATAGGGCTGAAAAGGGGAAGGTTAGGGTTAGGTTGTGAGGCATGAAGCATTAGGGTTAGGGCTGAAGAAAGGGAAGGTTAGGGTTAGGCTTTGGGAAAGAGAGGGTGAGTTGCATTGCCACTTACTAAGATGCGAACTGCTAAAAAGTGAATGCGAGCAGTCTACATTCAGCTTTAGTACAATGGTCTTCCGACATAAAGACCACTGGGCTGGATCCAGACTTAAGAAGGAGATTGAAATTTAGGACCTAATTCACACTTAAGAATCTTCTTAAAATAAAAACTTAAAGTCACTCCTGGGGTAAACCATGTTGATTGCAGGGGAGTCATATTTCATCTGTTGCAAACAGTACTAGTGTTGAGAGGTGATGTTTCCTATCCCAAGTCTAAATAACAGTGTGATAGTAAAGCTGGTCAGTATCTGTGTGCAGTAAGCAATTCAAAGATATATCCCTGCATGCAAAGAATACAATTAACTTGACTCCCCCTGAAATCAACATGGTTTAGCCCAGGAGTAACT
>WWET01005689.1:62933-73466 GCA_011038615.1 Limnodynastes dumerilii
GGCCCTGATTCAGAGATTGAAAATAAGAACTTAAAGTTACACCTGGGCTAAAGCATGTTGATTTCAGGGGAGTCAAATTTCATTTGTTGCACCAGTATTATAGTTAAAAGGTGATGTTTCCCAGCTCAAGTCTAATTAGCAGTTTAAAAGTGAAGATGATCAGGTGTCTGTGTGCAATAAGTAAAAGCAAAGCATTCTCCCTGCATGCATAGAATAAAATTAACTTGACTCCCCCTGAAATCAACATGGTTTTGTCCAGGTGTAACTTTAAGTTCTTATTTTCAGCCTCTGAATCAGGCCCTATATGTGTGCAGTAAGCAATTCAAAGATATATCCATGCATGCAGGAATACAATTAACTTGACTCCCCCAGAAATCAACATGGTTTTTCCCAGGTGTATCCTTCCTCTCTTAATTTCAAGCTCCTTCTTAAATCTGGATCCAGCTCACGCTCTTTTATTTTCTAAGATTATTGTTTACGGGAATAATATAGAAGCTTTCAAATCCACTGCCCCCTTTGCCTCTACACAGTCTCCCAAACCCTGTCCACCCCCTGCTCTATCTCACCATACCTACCTTTTGTTTTCCCTATCGGCTGCTATGTCTAAGCGACTATCTTACTCAACCACTGACTTTGCCACAATCAAAATGCAGAAGATGGCCTCTAATTCCTCCATCACTCTGTTTCTCTGCTTCATAGTCTGCGAAAGGAAAATGGAATTTAAGTAATTGGTTCTGTTTTCCCACAAAACCATCACTGCGCAATGGTCCGGAGGGAATTCTCATTTGTAATGCATCAGCCAACCAACTACGCTGGCACTGAAGAGGTAAGACAGGTTCAGGGACACTGGGCGGCATATAGATCCTTTAAAACATTTGACATTTTTTTCTGGTTGAAAACATAGGCCATGACGTACAGAGAGGACTAAATCTGACTGGAAGGTGTAATTATTTCATTTTACCTTGCTAAGACCATACTTCACTGCCAGGGAAAGTACTTTAAAATCTGTTCTAAGGTACTATTTACTAGACTAGTTTTTATCTTTAAAGCTCATAAAGTGTCGTTTTTGGACTTTTGAAGCACAAGATTGGTATTTAATAAAGAGGCAGAATATATGAATATATCCACATATTTTTCATTGGGGGTAGAGAGGGAAGGGACATGGAGGGTTAAGAATTTAACATGAGTACATTTAAACTCTCTGGACCTGATTCACAGTTAAGAAGAAAATAAGTTAGGGTAGCCTTCAGCCGGTGTAACAGTCTGTAATTACGCCGGCCACAGGGGGAGTGTCGGGGGAGTGCACCAGAGCTATGCTGGCTGAACTTACAGAGAGCGGCCCAGCATAGCTCTGGATCATTCCCAAGGTGCGTAATTGACCTGACTTCACTGGAGGTGCGCATGCGCCCTCCAGATGTTATGCTAGGGTTGCAATAGAAATGGGGTAAAATCGGGCAGGGGGAAGCATGCTAAGCGTACAGTGTGGGAGGGGGCTCCCACACTGCTGCGGATCAATGGTCGCACGGACCGCTGATCCGCACGACGCATTTAATGCAGGCTTATGCCATAAAGACTGCACGAGAGAGGGGAGTGACAGGGGGTGTGCACTCCTCTCTCTCACGGACGCACAGATCTCCGCACACACGGAAAACATGCAGTGGTCTGAATCCAGGCCTTACTTAGCAAACCGCACCCTGTCTGCCCCATTTAAATGGCTCCCGGAACCCACTTTTCTTAACTTCCTTCTTAACTTGGCCTGACACGCCCCTTCTTACTTAAATCATACAAACGTCTTTGTAAATCATTCGTAAGGGATCACTGGGGTAGATCCAAAACTACGTGTGCCGTACGTTTATTCGTGTAGCGTATTTTCGTGCGCGTAAATTCGTTACACTCCCCTTGTCACACCCCTTGAACGTACGTATTTTGTCAAGATACGCTTTCAAAACCCTACCTTAACTTTTTCCAACGTAACCGCATTCATACGCACACGTACGTATGGGCTAGACGAATTTACGCAGCTAAGCACGCCCATACTGTACACTTTAAATACAACCCCCCGTAAGTATTTACGTGACACATACGTGAATGGCCTATACGTTCACAATTACGCTACGTTAATGTGTAATTTTCTATGCTGCCTATGCGCAGTACATAGAAAACTGCGATTTTACGTCTCCGCCACACGTAAATTCGCTCCGAATCGTTGTTCTGTATCAGGCCCACTGTTCTTAAATCCTAGGCAGATTGCTTAAATAAGGGCACTAAGCATGCGCAGTTTAACTGTTCCTAAAAATACGTACATAAATAGCAGCAGCTTCTTAACTGTGAATCAGGTCCTCTGTGTGTGTGGGTGGTCCCCAGTGATGTCACTTACCTTCATCCCCTCGGATTTGCTGAGCAGCAAGTGCTGGGAGGAGCTACTTAACCTAAGAATCTATTTAGGTCGACTGGACCAGGAAATTATCCCCTTTCCTCATTGGGTTTTACCAACCCTCCTTCCCTGTCGTGTTTGGTATTCAGTTTCCTGCTAAATTGTTTCCAATAGGGTTTGACACCTTCAATGCATTGGATAATATCAAAAATCGTTAGCCGTGGTATTGTGAGCATGGGAAATCATTTCTACATACAGTAAAAAAAAATGTTTTATGTTTTTATTAAAAATGTCAAATATTGTTTCCAATTATTTTGGGACATTTACATTCTGACAGAGACGCTCGCAATAATAAGAACCTCCATTTACAGTCAGCATTACACCTACAACCCCGCACTTGCGCAGTATATTTGGGTACGTAGCTGAATCGCACTTAGCTGCTGTGTGCTGATACGGCACTTGCTGTAATTGCGTGCAATCCAGTGGACACCGCTTTGCACACTCTTGGATCGCACGCAGCCGCCCCACTCTTTCTAACATACCTACATCATGCATAACGTGACCATTTATTTTTTTCCTCAAAATGGGACATCTACTAATTTTATGGGGGCCCACCACATAGTCAATGGACGTGTTCAAAAAGTCATGGCCGGAGGATAATTGTATTAATGTAACTTGCAAATAAATTGTGTATCATCTGTTACACCCACAGACTATTTCAACAGCTCAGTGTGAAAAGCGTTATACTATTAATTCTCATTTACAGTGACCCATATAATTACAGTGAGTATCCTACTGACATAAATACAAGGCAGAGAACATACTACTGATCACCATACAATAAGGACCCCTTAAGATAATAGCAACTTCATCCTAGTTACCGCCACACAATACAGACTATATCCTAGCTATTGCGATACCATACACACTGCACCCTTATATGACTATACAATACACATTGCATCCTAGTTATCACCATACAATACACATTGCATCCTAGTTATCACCATACAATACATTTTGCATTCTAGTTATCGCCATATGATACACATTGCATCCTGGTTATCGCTATACAAGACACTTTGCATCCTAGGTATCGCTATACAATACACATACAAATACACAAAACATTTTACTGGGCTACATTCAATTAAAGCAACGTTCTGAAAGTAAAGCTATATGAGGAATTAACTAATAAAGTACAGAAATCTACACATATTAAATATACCTCCATCCAGCCTTTCTTGCCCTCTTGTGTGTCTCTAAAGCCATCCAATCTCCCCCCCCATGTGTGTCTCTAGAGCCATCCAATCTCTCCTCTCCTTGTGTGTCCCTCCAGTCAGCCTTTCTACCCCTTTCTTGTGTGTGTCAGATCAGCCAGACTTTCTGCCCCTTGTTTTTGTGTTCAATAAGCCTTACTGCTTCCTCTGTGTGTCCAGGAAAACCTTTCTGCCCCTTCCTTCTGTGTATCGGACCAGCCTGCCTTTATGCCCCTTCCTTTTGTGTGTTCAAAAAGCCTTATTGCCCCTTCATTGTGTGTCCAGTCAAACTTATTGCCCCTTCATTGTGTGTGACCATTAAGCCTTAATGTCCTTTCTTCTATGTGTCCAGCCAGCCTTTTTGCCCCCTTTTTTATTCTTTCCAGTCAGCCTTATTACCCCTCCTGTGTCCAGTAAGCTTTATACCCCCTCCTTCTGTGTATCCAACCAGCATTATTGCCCCTTCCTTCTGTATATCCAACCAGTATTATTGCACCCTCCTTCTGTGTCCAGTCAGCCTTATTGCCCCCTCCTTCTGTGTCCATTCGATTATCCAGCAGCCTCATTGCCCCCCTTAATATTGGTCCAGCAGCTCCATTGCCCCCCTTAATATTGGTCCCCCTTAATATTTGTCCATCCATTTTTTGTTCATTGCCCCTTCCTTATAGCTGCCTCTTTAGTGTTTGCCCCTGTTATTCCTCCACAGCAAAATCCCTTCTTCCATAATAAAAACTTACCTTTCTTGCAGTCTGCTCTCCAGCTTTCTCCTCCGCGGCGTGCTCAACAGAATGACGCCAGCGTCACGCTGACGTCTGTGAACAGAGCTGCGTGCGGGTGAGCAGGGCGTCGGGACCCAGCGGCGGCCAGTCCGGCTGTTGGTAAGTAAATGACGCTGAAATGTCCCGTTATGAGCGAGCAACAGGTGACATACAGTGTATCTACACACACATTATATATATACATACAGTGTATCTACACACACATTATATATATACATACAGTGTATCTACACACACATTATATATATATATACATACAGTGTATGTCACCTGTTGCTCTCTGAAAACGGGACATTTTGGCGTCCTGAAGTGGGGCACGGGGATCACGGGACAGTCCATCAAAAAACGGGACTGTCCTGTTCAAAACGGGACGTATGGTCACGTTAGTTATGCATGATGCGTGGGGATTTGCAGGCGTCTCTGAATCGGGCCCAGAGAGAGCAGACATAGAAAGAAAGCACTTGCTGTGTTTGTATTTCATCTCTCTCCTTCTTGTCATTAAGCACTGGATATACCATTGATTTCTCCAGCGCTGGGCTCAGCCTCTCCCATCATTGTGTATGAAGGCAGCGGGGTTACAACACCTCTCTGTAGCTTGTTCTCCCATCTCAGGGAGGAGAGGAGACAGGTTACTGAGGCAGTTTAGCTCTAAGCTGTCAATGAACCTGATCCGGATCTCTGTGCGTTTCTGTACACTCGGAGATCAAGGGCCAGATTTACTAAGCTGCGGGTTTGGAATAGTGGAGATGTTGCCTAAAGCAATCAATCAGATTCTCACTTTCCTAAAACAAACTAGAGAATTTAAGCTAGAATCTGATTGGTTGCTATGGGCAACATCTCCACTTTTGCAAACCCGCAGCTTAGTAAATCTGGCCCCTGGAATCCCTTTCTCGTGCAGGGTGCTGGAAATGCTGATAGCCGCCCCCCAGGGCCTAATTAGCATGTCTCTCCTGATTAGACATCCAGAAGACAAGTACTGCTAAACCACCCATCCCGTACGCTAGGAGATCTACATCGCAAGATCGCGCGCACATAGCCACGTGTTACTTTTCAGGGGCTTACACAAGAGGCTTGCGTAAGTCCCCTGTCTTCCTTAAATGAGGATCAGGTCCAATGTATTTATATACAGTGCTGGGTATGCTGCTAGTGTGTAAGTTACTAAGGGGAGGTGAATAGCAATTCCATAGTTGCAGACTCTCCCGGAATGTTCGGGAGACTCCTGAAATTCGGGCAGTTCTCCCAGTATCCTGGGAGAGCCGGCAAACCTCCCGCATGGCATACCTCCATGAAACCACGGCCTCAACTCCTGCACCCCTGCCTGGCAACACTAGTTTGATGATGCAATTTGCTTCATCAAGCCACACCCCCATCCCTATGAAACCCTGAAAGGGGTAATTGATAGTCAGGAGCGGGGCTTAATGGCGAGATTTCCATAAATAGCCCCGTTTAGCCCCGCCCCCTGCCTGCATCTCCCGAAGGGAAGCCTTTAAAAGTTGGCAACCTTGAGCAATTCCCACCCATCCAGACACATGCCCTGCCCAGAGTCTACCTGTCCTCAGTGAATGCCGGTAAGTATCCTCAGGCTCCTTCAGTAACATAGGGCAGGATCCAGGCTTAAGTAAGTGCTTGAAACTAGTTATTCCTGGGCTAAACCATGTTGATTGCAGGGGAGTCATATTTCATCTGTTGCAAACAGTATTAGAGTTGAGAGGTGATGTTTCTTATCCCAAGTCTAAATAACAGTGTGATAGTAAAGCTGGTCAGTATCTGTGTGCAGTAAGCAATTCAAAGATATATCCCTGCATGCAAAGAATACAATTAACTTGACTCCCCTTGTAATCAATATGGTTTAGCCAGGGAGAAACTAATTTCAAGCACTTACTTAAGTCTGGATCCAGCCTGTTACTTGTATTTGTAGATACTTTCCCTAACCCTAATTTAAAAAAACCATTAATAGGATCTTTATGTATGTTATAGGCAAATGTAGAAAAATTACAGTTCTGCCCCTTCAGTGGCGACATGGCTTCTTCACCCTTTAGCTAGATTTGTAACTGGCCCCAAATGAGGTCTGTAAGCTCTGAACGTGCTGGGAAATACGTCTCATGTATGGTCATTGCTGTCTCTTTAATGAAAACTCCAGATTTCTTCTCTTATAATCCGCCAGTGATTTTCTACGGTGACCAACTTCAAATGAGTGACAGAATGACCTATTTGTCAGCTGGAGAAGTGGGTTACACCTGCGGGGCGGAAAAAGGCTTTGTTGTTCTCAGCCCTTTCCTTGCTGAGATTAAGGGAGGCTACGGCTAGTAGATTGCTGTAGCGGCTGGCTTTCTCTTTATCGCTGGCCCAGGAACTGTGGGATGGCAGTGTGAAGTGCTGAGTGTTAAGTGTAGGTGAATACACTCTTCAATATCTAGGCACCTGTACTTAGTGTGTGTGTGTGTATGTGTGTGTTTGTGTGTGTGTCTCTGTATGTGTGTGGTGTGGTGTGTGTGTGTGTGTAATAACTGTAGTAGCACAATAAATAAACAGATGCCAATTTCATACATTAAGATCTGTAGATTAGATTCTTACACGACTGGATATGCAAGTAATGGATGCAAAGTGATCGGAAATCTCAGGACACTCACCTCACATAAGCGGATTTCCAATAGCACCTTAAATATCCGACTCCTGTCTACATAAAATTGTGGTGGGTCAGTGGTCTGAATTGATATAATTGGTTTTAGTGATTCATTTGAAGTACCCCCCCTTTTAGTATCGACTCTTATCTCTACAGCTCTCTGTTCTCTATATAACCATTCAGCATTGTTCCCTATCTACCCCTCCCCCCATGCTGTTCCCTCCCCCCCACACACACACACACTGTTCCATCTATATCCCCTACTGCTCACCCTATATCCCTCTCCCCATTGCTCCCTCTAAACTACTCTCCTACTTAATAACTTTACCATTTAATTACTTACTGTTCTTATTTTCCTGTCTCCACTTGCCCCTCGTCCCACCCCCTCTTTCATTTAATTACTGGCGTATTTTCGCCTCTCTCTGACAGCTGAAGCTGCCATACAGAGGGACAAGGAAATATTACAAAGACAAGTGGAAGACCCCACAGTGTAAGCGAATACCACAATATTTCACAAGGACAAACAATTACCACAGATACAGGCACAGTCCAATAGGCACTTCTCAGAATACCTAAATACTACTGTGCAGAGCAATAGGTATGGACTGACAGGAACACAAGTGTAGATCTAGAATATACCCCGCGATATACCTCAACACTAGGTCTGACTAGGCAGAGCAAAATACTGACACAAATGCATACCCTCAAACATGACCCATTCCATTAGGTACGATAGAGTGATCAAAACAGTAACATTCAGGAACGCCACCAGAAATTGTGGGGTCTAGGTAATGGTTTGTGGCGCTCCACCTATATGTGATGTCACAGCATGTGACGTGGACCAGCAGTTATAATTCACAGTGGGCTGACTCCAACATGACCCATTCCATTAGGTACAATTTAATCCGCTCCTGAGCTTCCATCAGTCATTCACTAGGTTTATATGAATTAACTGATATTTAAAAAACTATTTATGGTTGTTACCATAGTAACTGACAGTTGTAAACTGAGGAGCAGAGTATTTTGTACCTAATGGAATGGGTCATGTTGGAGGGTATGGTTGAATGAAAAAAGTCACGACATAAAAAAGGGTGTTGCAAGGATTGGAAAGAGAGGAAGAAAATTGACTCTTGACTTTAACCTGTTAAATCTTTAACAGAACAATTAACTTATTCACAGACAAACAGAAATGTAATAAAGTAGAGAAATAGGCTAAAGAGAAAATAAAGGGGGGGACAGGGAAATTAGGGGTGAGGTGTGAAATTAGGACCCAAATTTGATCAAGGTCTTTTAAAAATGTTGCTCATAACCACAACATATTATTCCAGGACAATGGTTTCAACCAGCTGATAATAAAGACAAATATGCTGGAGAGTCTTTAAGCTCAGGCCATGGTACCCAATCTGCTGTGACCGCTGTAACTATAATATGGTCAAACCATTTCTTTACTTACTTAGTAAGGGTGTGTATGAAAGTCTCTGCAAAGGATTACAGCCCGAGTCAAAAAGTTATTATTGCATCATTCATATACTCAACAATAGGTCATTGGAGTATGAGGACTGGATTCACAAATCAGAATGAGTTAGGTGTGGCCGTATCTGCACCTAACTTAACTGATCTACCCCGCATCCTGCCTATTTTTAGGATCCTTATGGCACTTAAGAGTGTTTTCCTTCTTAAGAAAATGCAAATGGTGAGCCCTTCCCCACACCCTCTCCGGCTAATTTAAATCCCTCCCCCCTCCCACTCTTCTTAAAAATGGACAGAAGCTTCCGTGGCACGCCTCCAACTTCTTCCCTTTTTTGGTTAGGAAAACCCCCCCAAAAAAGCCAATGTGGTTTACAATAGAGGCTAACTATAGTGAAAGCAAAAATCAGAATTATAAGCAAACTCAAAGTAATGATGACAGGGGGGAGTATCTTGCAAAGCAGAAGGAGGCTAAAAAGGTTATCAGGGCAGCAAAGGCACAAACTGAGGAAAAACTGGCCCACTTAATATGAAAAGGGGACAAAAGTTTTTTTGGTATATAAATGAAAGGCGAAAAATTAAAGCGAATATAGAAAGACTCAAAACGGAGAGTGGGAGTCTTGTTGAGGGTGAAAGGGCTATGGCAGATCATCTTAACATGTATTCCTGTTCAATACTCACAAAAGAAAGAAAGGGGAAGGGACCACTTTTAAATGGGAAGACTAAATGTAAAGGAGGCAATTACTACAACTTTCGCTGAGGATCAGGTACTAAAAGAACTTGGACAAATCAGTGGGGCCAGATGGGATACATCCGAGGATACTAAAAAAAACTTAGAGAGGTGCTGGCAAAACAGAATTATTCAACCAGTCACTAATAACTGGGGTGATTCCAGAGGACTGGAAAATAGCAAATGTCATCCCTACATTAGTGACTGTGCAAAGAAGAGCAACTAAAATGGTTGATGGTCTGTGTCACACAACATACCAAGAAAGGCTAGAGGAACCAGAGGCGGCCCATGGCATAGGCGGTATAGGCGGTTGCCTAGGGCCCCGAGGGTCAGGTGTCCCTAGAGGGCTCCGCGCCTACACCGCACCATCAACCGCCACTGGCCACCACTGGACTGTAAATGTGAAGTAAAGGCCCAGCGGGGCCGCAGCAGCTAGTACAGTGCCGCCGGGTTCATCATCCCGGACCGCTGCGTCCAGGCACCGTCTATGCACTGTCTATGTGTTGCTATGGCATTTTTAGACGCGGCTTGCAAAAAAATATATTTTTTTAAATGTATAAGTTTTTTCCTGGGGAGGGGGGCTGTGTCTCCTAGGGCCCTGCAAAACCTAGGGCCGTCCCTGAGAGGAACTAAACATGTATAGCTTGGAGCAGAGAAGTGAGAGGGTGGATGTGATAGCAGCTTTCACATATATCAAGGGTTGTGACCGGCTAGAGGAGGGGGCATTTTTCAAAGGAAGAGGTGCAATAGAACACGAGGGCGTGAATATTAACTGGAGGGTGGTAGATTCACAGGAAACAGAGCCGGCCCTAAGCATAGGCATTATAGGCAATTCGCCTAGGTGCGGCATTTGGACAGAGGGGGCGACATTGAGTCATCCATTGCATCCATTGCAGTGGCGCACCCAGGGGGGGTTCCCATCAACCCCCTCCCCCCAGATTGAAAAATGGAAAAAAATATAGAAAAAGGAGCAAAAAAATGATCAAATTCAAAAAGGGGTGTGGCTTAGCGGACATGTTATCCGGACTGACATGGAGGAAGATGGTCCTGGCCTGTGCTGCATTAGGAAAGCAGGTGGGAATGGTGAATGGGTCACTACAAATACAACAGTGCTTAAGCTCTGTACATTGTGTAATGTGTTTTACTAATGCATTGTATACTGCTATTACTATTAGATCTGTTCCTGCAATATAAAACTACTCTTTTACTGTGTGAAATAAGTAACCTATAAATCACCTATAAAAAAAATATCAGCACAGGACTTGTTACAGCCAATAACCAAAGCAATTCCTTAATGTAGA
>WWET01005690.1:24031-46038 GCA_011038615.1 Limnodynastes dumerilii
AGGGAGACCCTCCCCCAAGCCGCTCGAAATTGGGCAAAGAGTACTCATCCGATTAAAAGTTCGACAAAACAAACTGAGCGAGAGATGGGAGGTAACCCCGTATGTGGTGAGTCGACAGCTATCACCGAACATACCCGTGTATGAAGTGGTACCAGAGGGTGGAGTAGGAAGAGCACATGTCTTGCATAGGGACATGTTGCACCCCTGCCCGTTCCCTAGCATCACTCAGACTCCAACCGAGGATGTAGCCATTGAACCTCCACGGGTTCCTGAAGATGAAGAATGGACGTTGCCGCCTTGCCCCCTCCTTTCTTCCCCCGAATCTGTCTCAGAAGTGGCTACAGGAGAAGGCCTGATTGTGAATGAGGAATTGCGGAGATCACAGAGGGCTAACTTGGGACAACCCGCACCCAGGTACAGAGACCCTGCTTTTGTCTGGGATCGGACCATGGTTGTGGGGACCACAACGGAAAAAGATGGGGAAAATGTGGGGTACTCACCGACGATTAAGCAGCGACGGTAGCGTGGGGACGACGCCCCGCTTCTCCATGGCGCTCCCGCGGGTCCGAGAAGATCCGGCGGGGCAGACCCTGCTCTGGGATCGGACCATGGTTGTGGGGACCACAACGGAAAAAGATGGGGAAAATGTGGGGTACTCACCGACGATTAAGCAGCGCAGCGAGCGTGGGGACGACGCCCCGCTTCTCCATGGCGCTCCGGCGGGTCTGAGAAGATCCGCCGGGGACCAATGAAGAAGCGGAACGTCACTGGGTGATGTCACCGCTGGCCAGGATTGGCTAGCGGTGGCAGACCTGAAGGGAAACCGGACCGCCGGGGAATTAGCCGCGTCATCAGCCCCGCCCCCGCTAGGCGGCATAAAAGCCGCTGCAGCGCGGACGGGAGCCAGTCTGTGAGAGGAGCTCGACGAGGCAACACTGGAAGAGGAACTGGACAGCGTTGGAGGCCAGAAGAGGCCAGAAGAAGAAGACTGCTGCCGCTCATCTCTTCCAGAAGCCCCGCGGCCGCAGGGAGAAGACCCGCGGGCAGAAGTTCAAGCCAGGAGCGCTCAGCCTCATACCCAGGAGCACGCAAAAGGGCTCTTTTGCTCCTGGTGTATAGGTGAGCAACCGCGGAGGAGGCTTCCTCCCACGCCCAAGTGGGGCAACTAGTCCTTTTAAGTACTGGGCACCTTTTCCTTGCCCCCCTCCTCAGGTCTGGTAAGTTGGTTTTTTTCCCCTACCCCTTGGCAACGAGCAGTGTTGGCAGATCCCCTGCCTTGGCGCCCCCATCCACTGTTGGCAGCACCCCTCCCCCTTGGCAACGAGCAGTGTTGGCAGATCCCCTGCCTTGGCGCCCCCATCCACTGTTGGCAGCACCCCTCCCCCTTGGCAACGAGCAGTGTTGGCAGATCCCCTGCCTTGGCGCCCCCATCCACTGTTGGCAGCACCCCTCCCCCTTGGCAACGAGCAGTGTTGGCAGATCCCCTGCCTTGGCGCCCCCATCCACTGTTGGCAGCACCCCTCCCCCTTGGCAACGAGCAGTGTTGGCAGATCCCCTGCCTTGGCGCCCCCATCCACTGTTGGCAGCACCCCTCCCCCTTGGCAACGAGCAGTGTTGGCAGATCCCCTGCCTTGGCGCCCCCATCCACTGTTGGCAGCACCCCTCCCCCTTGGCAACGAGCAGTGTTGGCAGATCCCCTGCCTTGGCGCCCCCATCCACTGTTGGCAGCACCCCTCCCCCTTGGCAACGAGCAGTGTTGGCAGATCCCCTGCCTTGGCGCCCCCATCCACTGTTGGCAGCACCCCTCCCCCTTGGCAACGAGCAGTGTTGGCAGATCCCCTGCCTTGGCGCCCCCATCCACTGTTGGCAGCACCCCTCCCCCTTGGCAACGAGCAGTGTTGGCAGATCCCCTGCCTTGGCGCCCCCATCCACTGTTGGCAGCACCCCTCCCCCTTGGCAACGAGCAGTGTTGGCAGATCCCCTGCCTTGGCGCCCCCATCCACTGTTGGCAGCACCCCTCCCCCTTGGCAACGAGCAGTGTTGGCAGATCCCCTGCCTTGGCGCCCCCATCCACTGTTGGCAGCACCCCTCCCCCTTGGCAACGAGCAGTGTTGGCAGATCCCCTGCCTTGGCGCCCCCATCCACTGTTGGCAGCACCCCTCCCCCTTGGCAACGAGCAGTGTTGGCAGATCCCCTGCCTTGGCGCCCCCATCCACTGTTGGCAGCACCCCTCCCCCTTGGCAACGAGCAGTGTTGGCAGATCCCCTGCCTTGGCGCCCCCATCCACTGTTGGCAGCACCCCTCCCCCTTGGCAACGAGCAGTGTTGGCAGATCCCCTGCCTTGGCGCCCCCATCCACTGTTGGCAGCACCCCTCCCCCTTGGCAACGAGCAGTGTTGGCAGATCCCCTGCCTTGGCGCCCCCATCCACTGTTGGCAGCACCCCTCCCCCTTGGCAACGAGCAGTGTTGGCAGATCCCCTGCCTTGGCGCCCCCATCCACTGTTGGCAGCACCCCTCCCCCTTGGCAACGAGCAGTGTTGGCAGATCCCCTGCCTTGGCGCCCCCATCCACTGTTGGCAGCACCCCTCCCCCTTGGCAACGAGCAGTGTTGGCAGATCCCCTGCCTTGGCGCCCCCATCCACTGTTGGCAGCACCCCTCCCCCTTGGCAACGAGCAGTGTTGGCAGATCCCCTGCCTTGGCGCCCCCATCCACTGTTGGCAGCACCCCTCCCCCTTGGCAACGAGCAGTGTTGGCAGATCCCCTGCCTTGGCGCCCCCATCCACTGTTGGCAGCACCCCTCCCCCTTGGCAACGAGCAGTGTTGGCAGATCCCCTGCCTTGGCGCCCCCATCCACTGTTGGCAGCACCCCTCCCCCTTGGCAACGAGCAGTGTTGGCAGATCCCCTGCCTTGGCGCCCCCATCCACTGTTGGCAGCACCCCTCCCCCTTGGCAACGAGCAGTGTTGGCAGATCCCCTGCCTTGGCGCCCCCATCCACTGTTGGCAGCACCCCTCCCCCTTGGCAACGAGCAGTGTTGGCAGATCCCCTGCCTTGGCGCCCCCATCCACTGTTGGCAGCACCCCTCCCCCTTGGCAACGAGCAGTGTTGGCAGATCCCCTGCCTTGGCGCCCCCATCATATATATATATATATACACACACACTCCCATCATGTGTATTTATGGACGGACGGGCACAGAAAGCGCAAGTCTGAATACAGGCCTAAGAGAGGAAAGTTACACCTGGGCAAAACCATGTTGATTTCAGGGGGGAATCAAATTTTATCTGTTGCAAACAGAATTAGAGTACAGAGGTGGCGTTTCCCAGCCCAATTCTAAATAGCAGTATAAAAGTAAAGCTGGTCATAATCTGTGTTCAATAAGCAAAAGCAAAGATATATCACTGCATGCAAAGAATAGAATTAACTTGACTCCCCCTGAAATCAACATGGTTTTATTTTCAATCTCTGAATCAGGTCCAGAATGACATGGTTAGACACTGATTAATGCAACAGTGCTGGGTTGATGGACCAGATTCAGAGCTTGAAAATAAGAGAGGAAAGTTGCACCTGGGCAAAACCATGTTGATTTCAGGGGGAGTCAAATTAATTTTATTCACTTTACACTGTTATTTCAGAATTAGGCTGGGAAACATCATCTTTTAAATCTAATACTATTTCCAGCAGATTAAATTTGATTCCCCTGAAATCAACATGCTTTTGCCCAGGTGTAACTTTCTTCTCTTATTTTCAAACTTTTCAGGGTCTATATGTGTGCCATATAATCACCAGTCTTCTGCAATCAGCGTGAGGAAGTCGGGTGACATTATTTAGTCTGAATCCAGGCCTAAGTGAAGATATACAGTTTATGCAACTATGACCTAAACCAGTTATGGCTAACCTGTGACACTCCAGGTGTTGTGAAACTACAATTCCCATCATGCTTTGTCAGGTATCCGATATGCTTTTGCAGTTAAGGTATGCTGGGACTCGTAGTTTCACAACACCTGGAGTGTCACAAGTTAGCCAACACTGACCTAAACAGTCTCTTGTTTGTGTTACTTGTGATTAACTTTTCTTTCTCCCCCAGATCTCATTATCTGTGTACTTTAAGTAATTTACACTGTCTCTATTTGTGTTCACCACATTTTGTGCTCTATTTTCTCTGAAGTTACACCTTGCTGTTGTTACTTTTTTCCTCCAGCTTCAAAACACTGTTCTCCCTTCAGACTTCTTTATGTCACTCTCTCACTACTTCCATCCTTTACTTTCTCCTCTCTGACTCTACGTATATAACATATACGTCCGGTTTTTAGTAATTTTTACTACTGCGCATGCGTAGTAATTTTTTAATGTAAGCTACGTATCTTTTTCTTATGTAGAGTTTGAAAGACCGCATTTAC
This sequence comes from Limnodynastes dumerilii, assembly GCA_011038615.1. Lineage (NCBI taxonomy): Eukaryota > Metazoa > Chordata > Amphibia > Anura > Limnodynastidae > Limnodynastes > Limnodynastes dumerilii. The sequence continues at coordinate 28,431 of WWET01005690.1, forward strand.
GCAATCTACCTAAGAAAAAGATACATAGATTACGTTAAAAAATTACTACGCATGCGCAGTAGTAAAAATCACTAAACACCGGACGTATATGTTATACGTCCAGTACTCTGAATACAGGCCTTTATCTCTATGGTACACAGTATGCTGCAACTCTGCATAGTAGTAGTAACACCCAGTCCCTGCACCAAAACAGGGGCTACTGTAAGGGAAATGCTCAGCGAAGCGTGAAGTCTAACCAGAGGCCAGGTGTTCACTGGAACCCCTGATGGTGGGGACAGGCTTGACTTCAGGTGAAAGGCAGGTCACGACCCCCGACTATGAATCCTGGAAACATCACTGGAGGGGTAAGCTAGAGAACACCCTCACTGGCAGTAAAATAGGGGAAACCCGACAAACTGTGAAGACAACTTCACAAACAGGGGCAAATCGTGCACTCAGGAAGGAACCCACACAGGAAAGGGAGAGTGCACAAGCAACCGGGAAGGAAAGAGCAAGGATAAAGAGAATTGAAGGGTTAACAGCAGAAAACAATAGGATCAATCAGGGAAGAACCACAAAGGAAAGGAAGAGGGCAGAAAACAAGAAGAAGAAAGAGAGAGAGAGGAGATAGCAGAGTGTCAGGATACAATCAAATATCAGGGATATCAATTAATATCAGCATATAGAGTGACCTTTATTTGGCCAGGGTCTGGTTATATTTGATTGAAATACCGTGAATGTAGTGGGGGCAGAACAAGCTAGGTCTCTGGTCAGGGTATGGCCCTGTCATAAATGGATCAGTTAATTAAGGGGGGTCAAAAAAGCCAGATTTCTGAAGAAGAGTTTCTCCAGACTCAAACTGTCACTTGTCACAAAGGTGGGGGCTACTTGGAGAGGAGCAGTTTTGCCTTTAAAAGGTGTGCTATAGATTCATAAGGTTGTTCACTTCATGGGACTTCCAAACAGAAGAGGTGTCCCTGGTTTCTGGTTTGTCCCAACCCGGAAGGTTCTTTTGTGTAAGTGCTTTCTGCCTTTTCACCTTTTTATTTGATAAGAAACTGTTGTGCATGTTGTATGTCCATTTTATTATTCTTTTGTAACTAAGCATTTTGAGTATTATCATATTAAATATCAATTAATAAGTTACGGTCTCTGTGTCCTTACGGATTCACGTGTCAGACCAGCTCGGTTATTAAACGCTACTGAATGGTAACAGAAGAGGTCATTCTGAGTTGATGATAATTCTGAAAAAGCATAAGTGTTTTTGATATGGGTAAAGGAGAACTTAAGACCTCCTATGAATAGTCTTGGTGGTGTCAATTCATTAGCAATAAGTCATATTTGGGGTGGGAGAAGGGGCATCAGTCATTGTTAAACAGACCAGGTGGCTGTTGTGATTAACCCCTTCAGCCCCAGATAAGTCACGAAAGCCTCAGGTGAGGTCAGAGTCGTGACACAGAGGCACAGGGAGATCAGAGGCACTGAGAGAGCTAAGATAAAGTCAGAAATGCAGGCAACCATGAGTCAGGCACAGAAAGCTAAGCAGCAAGGAAATGCTATAACCAGCAAGGGAGAGTCATCCCTGCTGGCTATATACAGGGAGGCTAGCCAATCACCGAGAACTGATTGGACAAGACCCTTGCAAGTATTGGAGAGTGCCCCAGCTGTAATTCAATCAGACATGAAACAGCTGCTATCAGTCAGGACATGTAGCCACTGCCACCAATGAATATGACAATCCCTGTTGTAAGGCGACAAATGGAAATAGAAAAAGCGGCTACTTACCTTGACCAAGACGACTAAAGGGCTTTTAAATAGAAAAACTATGCATGTGCGAAATATGTATGCAAAAGATTTTGAAGAAGATTGGCGTGGCTTTAGGAAGAGTTAAACATTACTGAAAATGGTGGCAGGATTGAATCATCAGGCTGCACTTGCAAGAAAAGTATTAGTATATACTTATGTTCTTCTAGCTAGACTCACCACAATCAGCAATGAGCCTAGATTAGTTAAATATCTTAGAATATCTTAGAATTGAATTATCTTAGAATTCAGCCCTAGGGATAAGCTTGCTAGGATGACCTATGTGTTACTAGTCCAAGTGCTGAAAGCACTAAGGCTGTATCTGGGAACATGAAGCATTTTGTCCTTGACATATTAGTGGTTTCCACACAGCCCTGATGTAGATTAACCCTGGGAATGCCTGAGGACAAAACCAAAGGTTATTTTTTTGTATGTATGTATGTATGTATGTATGTATGTATGTATGTATGTATGTATGAATTTATTTATTTATTTTGTGTTGCATCTTTTTGATTCAATGATGAAACATATAAACTGTAAGTTGAATGACACCCTATAATGAATGTGTATGAATATTTCCATCTTTTGCCAACACTTAAATGAATGTGCTACAAATGATGTAATCATGAAAATATAACTCTGTAGCTATGTCTTAAACATCATTCCATACTCTCAGCAGGAGGGAGATGGCTGTGGTCTATCACCCAGTGCCCAATGGCTGAATTGATCAGTCAGATAACTGCAGTGGATGCATTACCTTTTAAAATATCAAACATAACCAATTGGCAATTAAACCATACAATAAATTCATGCAATATAATACAACACAGTCCAAAACATTCACGTGCAATATTCTAGTAATTATTGGGAGAAGATGAAAAGTATAAATATGTAAATTTGAATAGCTTTGGACCACAGAAACACACACTTTACGGAGGTGTTTACAGGAACACCTATATTGTACATTGTGATACCAAATAACGGGTGTGGTAAGCCGCATCGAACACCCCTATTACAACAGGGCCGTTTTCATCAAGTATTTTGCGGTGAAGGATCGAAAGTGACTGTCTCTTCCACGATGAAGACTAGTGTCGGGTGCTGCACTGGGTCCGGCATCAAGTCTAGGAACTTCAGAGGACTGGATGTCGCAAAACTGTCGTTGTAATGAAACGGTAAGTTGCCGAAAAATAGATCTTTTGGCATACTTACCCATTCATTATTGAATATTTCTAAATGAGCCCATTTTAAAAATAGAGACAGACAAAAATGCGATTTTCAAAGCAGCGCATGTATACCCAAATAAAACTCACTTGCAAGAGAAGCCGCTCTATTTGAAGCGTTTGGAAGTCTTATTTTACTTAAAATTGGATAGGACAGAATGGGGTCTATTTACAAACTTCATTTTCATATGAAAATGGGCATTATCACATGAAAATGAAGGTTTTAATATTTACAAGCAATGGATCGCCATGGAAAATAGCAGTTACCATGGTGATCCATGTAAACATCGGGGCTCTCCTCCGGCCCATTCTTTTGAGAGCGAACCGGCGGTTTGTAGTATTTATTAAATGTTGGAGCTCAAGCTGGCGTTAGTTCAGTGTTTCCAGCAATCTCCCCATATTCCATGTATGGGGAGACCGCTGGGATAAACCTATGTGCATAAATATAAAAAAATTAATTAAAAAAGATCATCGAGGGACCTTGCCGGAGGGGTGAGTATTAGTAAATTTAATGAATGAAGCTGCCAGGCTCACTGCGAGCTAAATCGAGCCTTGAACAGCTTCATTCATTTGAAAACGTTAAGGTAAGTAAATAGAACCCAAAGTGCTTTGATAAAGTAGCACAGATGCTGCATATGCAGAATGCAAAAGCAGACAAAATGTGATCCAAATGCAAGGAAATTTAGGGAATATGGAAACAGAGACAGACAGTTGGTAAGGTCTAAAGACAGTGCAGTGGCTCAGTGATTAACATTTGTGCCTCACAGCACTAAGGTCATAAGGTCAGTTTCCAGACTTGGCCTTATATGTGTTGAATTTGTATATTCTCCCTATGTCTGAGAAAACATGCCAAAAACATGTTGGTAGATTAATTGGCTGCTGACTAAATTAACCCTAGTCTGTGTATGTGTGTGTGTGTATGTATGTATGTATGTATGTATGCATGCGTTAGAGACCTTAGTATGTAGCTACAATAGGGGCAGGGACTGGTGTGAATGTCTAATGTTTTCTGTAAAGCGCTGCAGAAAATTTGTGGAACTATATATATTAGCAATAATAATAATTGAGGATCTGTCCTTTTTTTTAGTGGGAGTCAGCAATGTGTTTTTTCCATATAAAGTGACACCAGACTGTAGCAGATTGGTCTAATAAAATGTTCTAGCACTTATTCAGATGAATAAGTTGATATACTTTTATTACAATTACTTATTTTTTTATAATTCCACAGCATAGACATAAGTGTTGTATTTAGCAAAAATTGGTCAGATCACAAGGTAAACAATGGTAATGGAAATGTTCTGGACAATAATATTCTCTGTACAGTTTGCAGAATTAGTAGTGCTATATAATCAACAATTGATGTAAGGTATATCCACATATCCACACTAAAGGATTGGTAAAAGTGAATAAATCTGTATACTGAAAATAATAGAGAATAATTAGCTAAGGAGTTTTTGTAACTTATAATGGTATTTAAATATGCGTACATATATTCTCCATAACAGTGCACTGGCTACTTTGCAAATCACTCCAATAATTTTCAGAATCACCTGCAGCCAAGCTAGGCAGGTAAAATGCAAACTCTACTATTGATTTTGACTTTTGGTCAGCAACTAAGCTCTGCTTACAAATTTACATTTATATCCACTGAAGCAGTGATACCTCTAGTGTAAAGTGATAGCTGTGAAGTTGGGGTTACACAGGGGAAGCATTTGCTTTTATACTGGAGGCATTTTGGGCGCCTCTAGGGAAAAGGCCACAGTGGAGTTTCTGAATGAATAAGATCACCAGAAATACCATTATTTGCATCACTTGGAACTATTTACATCTAGGATGGTAAATGACATATTTCTAAGTGATCACTCATATAAGGTTGCAATCATACTTTCCTATACTATATGGAATGTCCAGGTTATTCAACCTGAGTTCTATTAAAAGTACATAAATTGGGGTATGGGAATCAATCTCTGCCTCTGCAGACACAGGTCTAGTGTGAAAGGCATTTACCAAAGCTGTGGTGTCAACAGACGGATTTATCATAGGTAGAAACTGTGTTCATTATAGGATCAGGGATTTTGCTGTGAAAGTTGTATTAGATAGGATCACAAGAGAATATGACATATTGTATTTGGCATGAAACGGTAGACAATGACTTTATTGCTTAAGTTATCAGTGTCCAAGACAGACTGATACAAAAGTTAGGAGGAAAACACTTACGGCTTATAAGTTAGAAAGTGTGCATGACTGAAGGGGATAATTCATACCTGAATGCACGCCAATGCTGTTGCGTATATCTGCATTATTTTACATTCTTCATGCTCAGAAAATAATTTTCATGCAATTACATACAGAACTAAGCACAAATCACTGTATGACTGAAGTGGGTGGAAAGGGGTAAAGGGATGTAGTCAATATGCGGTTGAGACATGCTCAATCAGTGGCACCCAATCCAGACCCAAAAGCAGCCATAAGTACCCAGAGTTTACAGTAAAATAATTTCACCAGTCACAGCCATATCTAAGTCCAGGGAACTGCTGACAGCTGACAAACCACAATCTATTTTGGATTATTACTTTAGCATTTAACTTTCAGAATGCAAATAAAAATGTATGGGAGTGGTACTTATGCATTGTTTTAGAAAGTTGTAGAAATCAGCGCTCAGTACCAGGCTGCTTATATATAGGGATGAGCTGCTGTAGGCAAGTAGCATTCCAAGGCGTTACATATATCAGTACAATAGTTCAAAATTGCACATACCACTGCAATCCCTTTTCTATGATGTCTGATATTATGCCAACTTATAGTAATTAATGCCCAAATGTTTTTAGTAAGTCCCTATGTTCCCCACATGGGAATAAAAGTCAATCCTGGGGTAAAGTCAGTCTTTATACTGAGAAAAAGGGAGGTTCTATTTGAAGGTAGGGTCCTCAATGGGGATGTATGCAGAGGCAAGTAGTGAGGCAGGTGAGAGGAGAAAATGGAAAAAAAAAAGGAAAAAAAGGAAATAATAGTGTAGACTGTAAGAATAACTTAATAATAATAATATGACAAAATAAATACAGTATTGCACTCAAGAGTCTCCACTTAAATGTTAGTGTATAGCAGATGTCTCTGTAGTGATTTCCCGTCCATTGCGGTTAGGTGTTGCATGCTTCTGGCTGGTGGTTCGGAGGTACCAATAGGTGGGAACCCAGATGTATGATGTTCTGCGGCTGTCACTCCTCCTCCATTGGATCGCCAAAGGGATGTGCCTCGTCAGTCCTTTGGGTCGGGGTGAGTTGCTGCTGTCTTCCCTAGTTACCCCCTCATGATCAGGAACAGAGGTGGTGGCTGCTGAGGGCACGATTAGCTGATCGCCAGCGTTCTCCTCCTGTGCCTTTGTGTTCCCGGGCGCGCTTCTTTCTAACCAGTGTATGGGGCTTGTGAGCTGCTCTCTACCTCTCTTCATAGTGACAAGGCAACTCACAAGCAATTTTGAACTATTATGCATTGTTTTAGTTTAAAAATATATATATTTTTTTATTTCAAAGCTAATTTCACCCAAGGCTCTTTTTAAGTGCATTGCATTGTCATGAAAGTAATCGTACAAAGCATAACCCCAATTTTCACTATTCATTGATATTCCCTGCGCTAACATTTAGCTGAAAACTGAAAAAATTTACCCCACACTCCCAGAGGGGTCCCACTCAGTAAATGGTACAACTGTTTAAACTTAACAAATGTGACCAAAATTAATTTATCAATTTACTGTACATAAAAACAAGCTAAGCAGGTAAGTCTACATACCAACAGTATCTAACTGAGTAGACAACAGAGTCTATAAATCCCAATATCATTGCAGGTGGCCACCGCAGAAAAGCACTACTTAAAAGGAGTGGAGCTCAAACTTATATAGTAGTCTTCCAGTGGCAAAAAACTAAATATATGGGACCGCTGTCCTCAGTAATGCTTGATAGATATGCTTAAGCAAAATAGTATTCCAATGTCCAAACAGATAACCAACTAGTGGTCCACAAACAGTAAAGGTAGTATACGTGGTCCTTACTTCAAAGTCCACCTTGGTGTAGAAAGCTGGATCATAAGGAACCCACATGCAGTGTATCTTTATTCAAAGGCAAAGAGGGTGTAACTTTGGCTCCCTGCTGTAGCCGTCTCACCCAGAATTGCGGAAGCAGCAGACCTCAGCGACTTTGTATTTGTAGTTGCAGTGATTGGCCAACGTGCACTCAAGCTACCCGATCTTGGCCTTTTTTATGGTAACCAGAGGCTTGTTAAATCTCACCCAACTACGGAGAAATAAAGTCTGTCTGGGGAGTGGGCAGCCTCTCCCAAGAGATCAACAGGATTTTTTTGTCGAAATCATCGATTTTATCTTGACCTAAAACTACTTTTCCTTTTGGGGGAAATGCTACACACAGTTTCGCGGGACAACAATGGGCATGAAGGTTTGTGGCACAATGGGCCTGATCCAGACTTTTTTGTCGATCGATTTTATCTTGACCTAAAACTACTTTTCCTTTTGGGGGAAATGCTACACACAGTTTCGCGGGACAACAATGGGCATGGCATGTTGTGGCACAATGGGCCTGATCCAGAGCTACGGCCGCCGTCGCTAGTACGGCGGTCGTATGCGAAAATTCGTGAAAAAAAACGCACTACGCATGTGCAGTATGACAACTTCCGGTCGACCGAAGGACATGAGCGTACAGCGAGCGTATTTTCAGCGTATTTTTCGCTCAAGGGGCGTGCGTTTTGTACGACGATAGTCTGGACGCTCGAGTTACTACACAGAGGCGGGGATAGCCATGTAAATTGTACAGTATGGGCGTGCTAAGCCCAGTACGACCAGCGTATCGGTACGAAAATTCGCATGTACGCTGGAAAATCTTAGGGTAGGGTTCAGCCGCCGCCCATCAATATGATGGCATACTTACCCATTTTTTTTTTTTTTTTAAATGGCTGTTATTCGAAATAGAGACAGCTGAAAGTGAGCTTTTAGCTGTCTCTATTTAAACAGCCATTTTTGGACCAGAGACTGATCGGAGCCATTTTTGGACCATACATTTTATTACATTTAACTGAATACTGAGCCCTTCTATACAAAATCACCCAATCTCCATTAGTGCCCAAGATCTTGTATTATGCTTTAAGAAAAAGATTGACAAAATAACTCAAGAATTGTCATCCTCCTCATCAACTAACATACTGCTCAGTCTCTTTCCCCCACACTCATTCCAACGTACAAATGAAGAGGAAGTATTTGCTCTTTTCTGTTCTTCACATTGCTACCAGAGTCTGTATCCTCAGAAGTCAAGTTGATGTCAGTCTTCTGTGCTTATTCCTACCATGGAACTTATTTACTATGCCAACTGCATCCCCTTTCAGATGTGAGTCTCTGCGGAGAACGGCCCTATTTTGAAAAGGCTGTTATCTGTTACCATGGAACCATTACAATTTGCAATATCTCTCTCTCTCTCTCTCTACTGGCATCTTCCGTCTTTATTCAAATATGCATTAATCACTCCAATTCTGAAAAAAACAAAACTGTTACCCCAATCCTCCCTTAAATTATATTCCCAGTTCCCAGCTTCCATGCCCCTCACAGCTGCTCAAAACACTTTCCTACACTCGCCTCACTTACTTCCTCTCCTCACACAATATTCTGGATGCTCTTCAGTCAGTCTTTTTTTCCAACACTCACTAAAACTGCACTGACCAGAGTGGTCAATGATTTAATCACTGCTTAATCTAAAGGTTACTATTCTCAAATTCTTCAGGATCTTTCTGGTGTTTTTGACACTGTCGATCTCTCTCTTCTCATACAAATGTTACAATTCCTGGGTATTCAGGACACAGCTCTTTTCTTGTTCACATCCTACTTATCTAATCGCTCTTTCAGTGTTCACTTTTCTGGATCCACCTCCCCTGCTCTATATGCACTATCCATTCCTGATCCCCCATAAAATGTGTTAGCCCACATAACAGAATGTCTCTCAGCCATTTCATCTTGGACATCCTCCAATTTCAAAGTTCAAAAACAGAACTAATAATATTTCCACCTGCTAATAAAAGTTATCCACCTGGTCTCTCTGTTGACAAGACTGTAATAATCCCTACTCATAAAGCTTGATGTTTAGGTGTCACCCTTGAGTTGAATAGGAGTTAAAAGAGACAACACAAGACACCTATCCATAAACGTCCCAAGCGTGATGGGCGTGAACTACGGTGCCCCTTAACTTAAAGCTTAACTTAAACTTATACTACAAGTAACGACACAGACCACCATGTTGGGAACTAAATTTTATTAATTAAGATGATGAGAATTTGGTTAAGCCAAATTATGATTGATGGGGGCCAAGAAAGCAGGTTATTATTAGATAATTAATCACGTGAAAATAAATGCATAAATGATGAATAACAAAGCATGATGGTGATAAACATTTGCAACTGTATTAAACTTGAGAACTGCACAAAACACACATAAACCAGCGAATGATAATCCAACAACGTAGGTACAGTGCTCAACTTAAGCACCACGCGGGACCGTCCATCAGAACGTGTCCACAACCTACAACCATGAGCAGACGCACGTGATTAACTCAATCACTTCAAATGGGATTGCAACTCGCAATCCAGATGATGTCAAATTGACAGAGTCCAGAAATACAAACATGTTAACTAAAAATACTTACAACCTAACTAAGAAATAAACCTGCTTTCCGCTATGCTACTAAAAATTGCCCCCTTAAACCTGCAAAAATTCCTAAACTGTTACCCATCTAACGGGGAGGGAGGGTGAATCCAGACGGAGAAGAAAAGAGGCAGACCCAAGGCTTCCAGCAGCTTTTATTACACCAAGAGGCCCGACTCCACCTACCCCCTCTAACCAATGAGGAGACACCAAACTGTGAATGACACTTTCCGTCCCACCCCCACGCTGGTAGTTTACCTTTGCTCAAGTTAAAATACTTTAACCCTCCGCTTTCCATACAAGTACAAAAATTGCATAAGTGCACAGAAGTGTATATGTAAAGTAGAAAACACCAATAATAATAATAATCCCTGATCTTAAGATATAAAAGATTACATTAGAAGGGAGCCTAATCGAAATTCAATCTAACTCCCATCTCTGCATATATTACACCTGAGGATAAGTTAGAAAGGGATATAGTTAGGACAAGAAGAAATATGCAGTGGGTTATGAATACAGATAACAAGATAGTGGGGACAAGAACATGGATATTCAATCACCAAGATTGAGGTCTATAACCTCATTAAGTCCTCCTGGATACAAGGTGTTAAGAGTGTGTATCCAGAAGGCCTCACGTTTACACAGGAGCTTGAATCTATCTCCACTACGTTTTGTGGCAGAGACAACTTCCAAGCCACAGACCCTCAGTCCAGCTGCAGAACCATCATGATGGTTCAGAAAGAGGGTTGACACATGATGTTTTAAGTTCTTATTTAGAATATTCCTGCGAAGCTCAAGAAAACGATTCTTGAGCATCCTTGTTGTGCGGCCCACATATTGAAGGCTGCATGGGCAGGATAGCATATAAACCACATATGAACTAGTGCAGCTTATAAAACCCTTTATCTGAAAAGATTTGTTAGTTATAAAGGATTGGAAAGATTTAGATCTGTGTACAATGTGTGAACAAGTCAAACATCGACTCCTACCACATCTAAAACACCCTGTCTGTGGAGTTCCTAGAAGAGCGTTTGGTTGTGATTTCATACCATCTCCTCTTGCTTTAAAAAAGCTGGGAGATAGAAGATACTTAAGATTATCTGCTCTTCTGAACACCACTTTAGGTGCCTTAGGTATGTTGGTCTTAAGAATGGGGTCAAAACCCAAGATATGGTAGTTTTTCTTGATTGATTTTATCGGCCACATTGTTATAGTTAGTAACAAAGATTAGATTTTTATCTTTGAATTGGTTTTTGGTGCATTGGATAGTATTTCCATGGTTCTTCAGCTTATACTAGAGAAGATCTTCCCTTTTGAGTGAGATGGTTTCAGTAAGAGCCTGTTCGAGTAAAGGGGCGGGATAATCTCTCCCTAAAGGCTTGAGATAAGGATTCAGCTTGGGGAAGAAAACTATCCAAGGTTGAGCAGTTCCGCATTAATCGTCTATACTGCCCCCTGGGTATGTTCTCTATCCACTGCCTCTTATGGTTAGAGGAAAAGCTGATGAAATTATTGACATCTACAGGTTTCATGTACGTAGATGTCAAAATTTTGCCGTCTATGACCTTAAGGGAAACATCAAGAAAATCCACCTCTGTGGGGTGACTAGTGTATGTAAAGGTTAAATTGAATATATTAGAGTTGAGACTTTTCACAAACTGAGTAATACATTCCACCGGACCATCCCAAATGAAAAACAGGTCGTCAATATAACGCCTGTAGAGAACCAGGTTTGCGCCCATCTCGCTCCCACACATGGGCATGCTCAAATACTCCCATGTACAGGTTCGCGAAACTGAGCGCAAACCTGGTTCCCATTGCTGTGCCAAGAATTTGTAAGTAATAAACGTTAGAAAATAGGAAAAAATTATCTGATAAAATAAACAAAATAAGATCCAGAATAAATTGTTCTGGTGTCGCAGAGAGCCCACTATCCCTCTGTAGCCGTTCAGCTACCACACCCCTCGCATGAGGGATGTGGGTGTAGAGAGCCTGAACATCACAGGTTAGAAATTGATAAGAAGTGTCTTTATTTTTGTTTACCACTTAAATATTTATATTTTAAATTTTGTTTGATATTTAAGTAAATCTAGTGTTGGTCTAATAAAGACTGAAATTTTTTAATTCACTGGGATTACCAGTAATCAGTGATAATTAACCAAATGATGGATAGACTGTAATTTGGAGAAATCATTGTTTATTAAAGAGAGTATGTCCATTTATTATTTTTTTTAATCTGTGCATGTCTCTTTAAAAATAGCACTTTAATCAAGTTATGTCTCCTCTTATGGTCTAAACAATTTGTTATTGTCAGTTTTTTCATATTTTTCATATTTTGTTTTTGTTTATATTATGTATGTTATGTTTTGTGAATTTGTTTTGTTGTCCTGAACACACAGCTTATTATCGTTTTTAAATTTGAACGTTTTTTTCATGTTATTGCTTACACCTGGGATGAGGACTGATTGAATGGATACCTATATAAAGGTGCTTCCCTTCCTCCCCCCCATACCATTACCTTCTGATGAAACGGCCCATTACAGCCATGAAACGCGTCAAGGAATAACCTTTTCTCCAGTGAAGCTGTTTTAATCTACTCCATATTACATTGCACTCGCATTTTAATTCCTGGAAAACGCTGCTTAAAAATCTATGCAGCACTGATATACCTGTTTATCAAGGATCAATGTGTCTCTGAAATACAAGCCTTCGGCCAAATTGCAGCACGTTAGGGTGACTCTCCGGTGATTCACACGGACTGCTTCTAGAGCCTCGAATGCCCTTCCTCTCCTGTTCTCAATAGGTGATCTGCAGACTTTCAGTCTCCAGCGGTAAGACAGACCGGCCGGTCGTTACTTTTATTATTGCTTTCTAATATTCCAAACTTAGTAATGGGACTTATTCACAAATATACAGACCCAAATGGAAGATTGTGCAATGTAAACTTTAAATAATTTGAAAAGATTCTGAAACGGCAGTGGCCCACTCTGTTGAAAGATTCTTGCTTGAAAGGGATACTTCCTCCAAAGCCACGAATTGTTTATACAAAGGCCCAAAATCTTAAGCTTCTCTTAGCCCCAAGTGCTATCCCACCGACACGAAACTCTATGAACAAAACTTGGCTGAAAGATTCTGAGCCAGGATTTTACTACTGCAAAACATGTGCAGCATGCAAAACATGCAAGGGTAATAGCAATCTGAGCATATAAAAATGTCAATAAGTGGTCACTATCACATAGTGTCCCAGCGCACTTCAAAGAACACCATAATAAAGACCCCTCAGGACTCAGATTTATTGGAATTAAAGAAGTGACAACCCACTGGAGAGGGGGAGACTTTCTAGCCCTTATCTCAAAAGAAGAAATTAAATGGATCTTTGATTTGCAGACCTTGACCCACATGGGCTTGAATATAGATCTGAATTTGGGTAATTTTCTATTTGTTTAGCTGTCACCGCCCACCCCCACCCTTCATTGAGGTCTCCCACCCTACGTCCATTCATTTAGTTGTATATTTATACTAAATGTATAAATGTATAATGCATCTACTTAGGCCAAAATATCATTTACCGCTACCGATACTTAGAAATGCATGGAGCATCTCTTTGTTTACTTTTTGGGGGGAGGCATCGTCCAATGAGAAGCCAGCAGCGGCTATTTCCAGGCAAAACAAACAGAGGCAGTTTGCTCCCCAGACAGACTGAAAAAGCTCCTCCTGGGGTTAAACACGTTGGTTGTCACTACTCTGGATATCTCCATAGCTGGGTGAGTTTTAACAAGCCTCTGGTGACCATAAGAAACGCCAAGATTTGGTTGCTTGAGTGCACGTCCGGCACCCAATCACTGTGGGTAATAGCACAATTTGCAATTCTGCGAATGCTACTGCAGAGGAGAGTGAATGTGAGAAGTAAGTTACACCCTCTTTGAAAAAAGATAATCACACTGCATGTGGGTTCCTTATGATCCAGCTTTCTACACGTGGGTGGACTTTGATGTAAGACCAGGTATACTACCTTTACTGTTTGCGGACCACTAGTTGGACATTGGAATACTATTTTGTTTAAGAATATCTATCAAGCATTACTGGGGCCAGCGGTCCCATATATTTTGTTTTGTTGCCACTGGAGGACTACTATATAAGGTTGAGGTCCACTCCCTTTAAGTAGTACTTTTCTGTGGTGGCCACCTGCATTGATTTTGGGATTTATAGACTCTGTTGCCTACTCAGTTAGATACTGTTGGTATGTAGATTTACCTGCTTTGCTTAGTTTTATGTACCGTAAATTGATAAATACATTTTGTTCCCATTTGTTAAGTATTAACAGCTGTACCATTTACTGTGTGGGACCCCTCTGGGAGCGTGGGGTACATTTTTACCATTTTCTTGCATTGTCCATTCTTTATGATTATTGGAAAGTTAAGGAGGCATTTTCATTACCTCATTGGTTCCCCTATGATTTCGGGGTGCTAGCAGCAACCCAGCATTATCTACCTCCTTCCTGAGCACACAATGCAGCACAGTAACATACCACATCCTATTTGAGACTTGCTTTTGGATAGCTGGGGAGAGCGAATGTGTTTCAGAATGCAACTGACTGCATTGTGTACATATCCAGAGCTACAGTTGAATGCTTCTTTGGATCTCAAAGAGGTTACCCATTAATTCAGACTTACAGAAAGGATGTATGCAAATTTGTGATCGGGCCTGGATTACTCTCTCTGGACCAGATTCAGATGTCCAGGAGCCTTATCTTAACTTCTCCGCACAGATCTTAATCTGCATAGAATACCTAACCCCATCTGTATGGCGGAGTTTAGGCATGCAGATATTAAGTGCCGGCCCATACGGAAGAACTTATGACACTTACCATGTGGCGCATGCATGACTGTCCCCAACTAACTAGTTTGATCTTTAGTACAGTGTCCAGGTATGTGCTGTGGACTAAAGCCAAAATATAATTTACCGCTACCTCTGATACTTAGACATGTAACATCTGGCGCATGCATGCACTGATGTTACATGTCAAGGGGACTTGGGTAACAAACACTACGACCCTAATTGTGAATAATGGCCTCTGTCATTACATGAGATACTATTTTATTCTGATTGGCATAATTTGCAATTAGATGGTATATGGAATAAAAATGTATTTAATCATTTTGGTCTAAAAAAAAACAAGAAACCTGGTGGTGAGTATATTTGGACACTGCTGGGCTGGTCACTTTCCAATAGCAATTTTAGTCACCTTATTGGACAAGAGCCACATAAATCACTTGTGTTTATTTCAGTAAATACATATTTTCCAAAAATACCATTGGTTTCTTTATAACCCCAGACTAAAATGCTCAGTAGTTTCCAGAATGTGGTAAAGTAGCAAATAATATGTTGTTCCTATACCTAAAGGTAAAGGTTGTAACTGTGGTTGAAGTGGGAATTTAGGAGTGGGAGTATGTAATTACAAAATATAACAAGAGTTGTAGCCAGGTACAGAAGGGTGGAATATGTATTAGAACATGAGGGCATGCATATAAACTGGAGGGTGGTAGGTATTAAGGAAATGAGCAGAAAAATTACTACTGAAAGGGTAGATGATAAGTGAAATAGCTTTCATGTTGTAAATGTTGTAAAGGCTAACACAGTAAGACAATTTAAACATGATTGGGATAAATTTAAGTACATACTAAATCTGAAATGAAATTGACGACCAAATAGGGTCTAGGTTCAATATATTTTTCTTAAATATATTGTTGGGCTGACTGCATGGTCCAAGTGGCTCTTATCTGCTGTCATGTTCTATGTTTCTATGGATATCTGAAGAGCATAAACATGGGTCTTGATCTATGCAATTACCTCACATATAAGAGTGATACCTCACACTGAGATGCGCAATTTATCTTTACACCACATATTACATTGACACTGTACCACAAACCACCGACACACATTACAGTGCAATACCGGAGGGACCATATAACAGAGGGGCCATATTCTTTCTTTATTTCAACAGAGGGGCCATATTATTTAGTTTATTATACAGAGGGGACATATTATTTAGTTTAATATACAGAGGGGCCATATACTTTAGTATAATAGACAGTGGGGCTATATTCTTTATTTATATTAAAAAAATAGGCAGGAGCGGCACTACCGACGATGCGACCAGTGATGCGGTACCGGGGCCCATGTTGACACATGGGTCTAAAGCCGTGACCACCGCACAAGCTCCCCACTGGGCCACCTGGGACACAATCAAGGCCCCAGGGAACTCCAACAATATTCACAAAAGGGACCTTTATGCAGGGAGGGATACCAACAGCCCCAGATGCAGTCACTGCTGGTCAGGCTCAGTGCAGGCAGCCTGCGTAGAGTGCAGTTACTTTCACTTTCTGTCGATTGTGATTCTGAGATCTATCTATCTATCTATCTATGTTACATAGATATCATAGTTGTGTCACAAATTTTTGGGTGCGTCCTCGCCTTGGTGCATAATGGGTATGATTGTCATCTAAGGGGGGCGTGGTCAACCCATTTGGGGTGCTGCTATGCAGCCAGGTTTAAACCACTTTACATGTTTAAAGCAATAAACCTATACATATATATAATCAACATTTCCCCCTCTTAATTCATAATCTCTATATTTTCATCACCCTCCTTCCCTCTATTACCTCCCTATTCCCATCATCACCTCCCCCACCCCATTCTCTTTTTCATTTCTCTATCTGCTTCATCAGCTCCCCCTCCCCATCATCTTCCTCTGCCTCTTCATCTCCAGCTCACCAGTAGTCCAAACATGTCTTTTCGCTCCCCCTCCCCCCAGGATCCTCATCATGTGTCTTCAGCCCCCCAGGATTCCCATCATGTCTTCCCAGCCCTCCAGTAATCCCATCATGTGTCTCTATCCCCCCAGTATCCCCATCATGTGTCTCCAGCACCCCCCAGTTCTCCCATCATGTGCCACCAGCCCCTCAAAGTATTCCTATCATGTGCCACCAGCCCCCCCAATATTCCCATTATGTGCCACCAGCCCCCCCAGTACTGCCATCATGTGCCACATACCCCCCCAATACTCCAATCATGTGCCACAAGTCCCTCCATCATGGTTTTTTTTTTACCTTCCTCTGCGACATTCTTTCCTTCTTTTTCCTACAGGAAGTTCCTGTATGAGCATCTAAGGCACAGAGTTAAACCCTATACTCTATAGATCTATACTATTGTTTAAAAACCAGTGACAGCTTTGTGACTCTAGGGTGGCATGCTATGTCCTAAGCCTAAGAGATTTAGTTTTGTGTGTAAAGGAACTAAAGGAAAGCACCAAATAGTATGGTAAAACCCCAGAGGGCAATAATTGCAATGGGACAATATATACTCCAAATGGCAGATCTCATGCAGCAAAAAGATAGCTGACAAAACAGAGATTAAGTTTAAAAGTAAATCCTTTACTGAAAAAAGTATAAAAAGAAAAAGCAGTGTCCAAACGAATATCATTATGTAATCCAATAAAGCAACTCCAACTGCAGCTCCCAGTTTTTTTTCAAGGGATGTCCATCTGACAGTATATAGTTTTAAAGTGAAGAGGGGTATCTGTTTGCCGAAAAATTTGTATAGTTCAGTCTTTCAGTGAGAGAATGCTTGTACTCGTGCCCAATGCATTTCAGCCTGTGGTCGGTTTTTAGACTATTGTGGATTTCATCAGGGATCAAAAAATAGTTTTTTTTTTAGCTTTGAAAGTAACAGTCTTTTTATCCAGTCCAGATGTGTTTGCTCATCCAATCTCCTTTTGGGATCAAAGGTTAATTGAAGAGTTGTCTGTAATTAGTGGACTCAAAACATTCAAACATCACAAATCATAATCACAAACGTAAAGGCAACATAGTATAAGTTGGACATCATAATAGCAGGCTATATATATATATAT
>WWET01005691.1:0-25801 GCA_011038615.1 Limnodynastes dumerilii
CAAATATTTTTTTTTACTAGTGTCCTGGGCAGGACAGAGAGGAGGCCTGGGGCTATGTCGGGCTACCTCTCTGTCCGGGCCCGGGACACTAGGCCCGACTGTCCCCCCCTGATGGCGGCCCTGCTTGTCCTTGTAATATTCTTGCCTTAGTTTCCACTCCATTGTTAAAAATCCACATAAGTAGTTATGACGCGTCATTTTCCAAATAATATAATAATTTTTTTTTACACTTGCTGTTTTTGCGTACATACAGCAAAGTGATGCTGGATTAAAATTGAAAACTACACTTGTATGTTTATGCAAAAGGTGATGTTACTTTGTTAATTCTTACAATATAAGAACATGCCTAAATCTATTCATAACATGTTTGTATGTTACTCAAATACAAATGTTCTTCTGAGTGCTACTATTTATACAAATCTATGATAATGGGAGAAATAAAAGACTGTTTATTTCTAATGCAAATTTTTTATTGCATCATTAAGACAGTGGATGTTCATAATAACTGCAAAAAAAAATTAAATAAAACAACTCAAGCCATCATGCACAGCATTAGAAAACGCTAATGCCGAGATCCTCTTCTCATAACGATTAGGTATGCCATTGCACGAAGAGTATAATATTGTATTATGTGCAGAAAGGCGAGAAAAGACGCCGTCAGAGGCTGCTGCATCCAGAATGGAGTTTCTGCAATGAGTGAAGAAAAACAACATAAGTCTTGATTCAAATGAGAATTGGTTACAAGTAAAAAGGATACAAAATGTTTGGAAAACAGATGTAAGTCAGTAAGAATGGGAGAGACTGAAGACTAGAAAAGGCAGAGCAGAATAAGATGGCACTTCAGCACTTTAGACCGTACCACACAGACCAGTACCAGATGAATCCTTCGAAAGGGATGTTTTTGTACAACCTTCGCTGTTTGCAATTTCACAGGTACACACATTGCTTATCATTTTCTGCAAGATGTCGGCTTCTGTATTTCTGATGCCAGCAAAATTGGAGGGGACATGGAGGGGCTGGTGTGAGCGGTAGGGGGAGAGGTAAGGCACTTAAATTGTACAGTAAGGGTGTATTCTACGCTTGTTGTCCTATATAAACTTCTATTCTGTCCCCACTGGAAATCTTAAGATAGGATCCTTATTTAGGAACTCTGTGCAAGGGAAGTGTCTTCCCATGCACTTACATGGAAGGCAGATCCAGAAGGGATCCAGTATTGTATCCCCACTGGTTCTGCATTCAGAGGACTGAATTCACAGATCCGGTGTGAGTTAGGTGCGGACAGACCCGCCCCTAACTCACCCGTCTTGCCCCTATCCCGCGCCCCTTTTTAGGTACTTTATGGCACTTACGAGTGCCATAGGGCTACCTTAACTATCAATGCAATGTCTGCACGGACATTGCCGCTCCCGTTTAACCCCACCCTCCCCGATTAATCTAAATACCTCCCACTTTAACCCAAACCCTCCCCAAGGTGGCATTACGCCTAAAATATGTACCGAACTGGTACATAGATTGTGTAAAGGACCTACTAGGTATACGTAGTAGGTCCTTTACTAAAGATACTCACCTAAGAAGCAGTCCAGAGTCCGGTCCAGAGTCTTGAACACAGCACCACCATTAGTCGGAATATGTTCTCATAAAACTAAAGAAATTAAGCAGTTAAAATGTTGAAAAAGTAAAAGGCTGGTCTTTACTCATATGAAGTTTTCTCAACAAGTTTGCACAACTAAGTAAAGACTGGAAGGTTAACATTTAAAAAGTTTTTGTTTCTGAACAAACAGGCACACTTAGAGAAATAAAGATGCGTTCATAACTAGATTACCTAGAAGGTGGGCACAGTGCATGATGCTTTAAATAAAAACAATAATGTTTTTCTTATTCAGAACTATATACTATTCATCACCTTCATATAAGCTTATAAAATCTAACATTTTTTTTATAGGCAGCTTTTTAGCTGACATTTTTTTTTACATTTCTAAATAAAGATTCTTATGACATAAATGTTACTTCAAATTCATCAGCTATGATGACTAATCTTAATGGAAGGTTTAGTGTAGAGTGAAAATCTTTTCTAAAATGTAGGAACTCAAGAACATGGCAGTAAAACAAAAGTAAATTGTAGTGTAGGGAGTGTGGGGGAAGACAGCATTTAATAGCATAAAGGCACAAAACATATTTAACTTGAATTTACTTAGATTAGGGCTGTTTTAATGAGCATAGTGAGTGATTTTTCTGTCATTTTTGTCATTTTTTTATTACAGTTTATTTATATAGTAACTTCATAGTGTCCATGCAGAAAGCCATTTATGAAGTTATTTTGTTATGGAAACCAGAAAGACAGAACCTCCAACATTCTGGAAGACAACACAATTTGGATGCCACTTGTTTCCATTCTCCTGAGTATATTAGTCTCAATAGACAATACCAGATAAACATTGCACATTTAAACATAGAACTTTATTATACATGAGAGTGTGGAAGCAAGTTTACTCAACTGAACCCATTTTTAAATTACTGCCCTTTACTATTGTCATGGTCATGGTACTTTACACTGCACCTTATGTCTTTTGTTTACTTTTACTGATCACGTGACCTTCTTTTAGTTCCCAGCAATTCCTAATGTTGCTGCAGTCATTATCCCACAGGTTTGGCTCATTCCCTTGGAACTCCCCATCAGCTGCTCTATTTAAACCCATCACTGACTTCACTTGTTCATATTGTGTTCTTGAGTCTTCTCGTGTGTTCTGGCTCCCTGGTTCTAGGTCCTGTCTGCAATCCTTGGTCCCAGGTATCCAGTCCCCGTTCCTGTATTCCTAAATATCTGGTTCCTGCCTGTGTCTCCTGTGTGTGCACTTCCAGTGTTCAGCTGCTCTCTGTTCAGTCCAGGTAGCCTTTCCTACACTACCTACCTGCATTACTCCTGCAACCTCTGGATCCCATCCACCATCAGCCCCTTTGTGTTCTCGAGTCCTCTCGTGTGTTCTGGCTCCCTGGTTCTAGGTCCTGTCTGCAGTCCTCGGTCCCAGGTACCCAGTCCCCGTTCCTGTATTCCTAAATATCTGGTTCCTGCTTGTGTCTCCTGTGTGTGCACTTCCAGTGTTCAGCTGCTCTCTGTTCAGTCCAGGTAGCCTTTCCTACACTACCTACCTGCATTACTCCTGCAACCTCTGGATCCCATCCACCATATTGCCATCTGTGCACTTGTCCAGAGGGCTGTGACCTGCCAAGCCAAGACCATCCCTACTATCAGACCCTCTGATGAACACCAGGCTTGTGGTTAGACTTAGCATCTCTGGGACTGCGTGGTCTGTTTACAGACCGGTGCTAAATTTGGTGCATGACACCTATATGCCTTTTTCCTAGTGTCACATATATAGAGAGGGATATCAAGTACAAAAGTTTAATGCTTTGCATTGTTTGCAAAAATTAAACACATATTTGAATTGTCTTAGGTAGATAATAAATAGCATTGGTGATATCCAGTAAACACATTGGGCATACAGGTTTATTATATCAGTCCTCTAAACATAATGGGCTGGATACAGACTTAAGTAAGTGCTTGGAATTAGTTACTCTTGGGCTAAACCATGTTGATTGCAGGGGAGTCATAGTTCATCTGTTGCAAACAGTATGAGAGTTGAGAGTTGATGCTTCCCATCTCAAGTTTAAATAGCAGTGTGATAGTAAAGCTGGTCAGTATCTGTGTGCAGTAAGCAATTCAAAGATATATCTCTACATGCAAAGAATACAATTAACTTGGCTCCCTCTGCAATCAACATGGTTTAGCCCAGGAGTAACTAAGTTCAAGCACTTACTTAAGTCTGGATCCAGCCCAATGTGGTTACCATTAACTGAATTCATGGTTTTACTTCATATCTTGTCAGAAAATAAATGTTTGGTAATATGAAGTCTGAATGTTCATGGGAAAAATGGATCCCATAAAATGTAAAATGCCTGCACAAAAAACTCACAGACATAGCAAAAAGTTGACATGTCCCTTTGTACATGCAAGTAATCACAATTGTATAGTACAACAATGGCTACACATATGGTGGACACTAAATGAATTAAAGGTAAATACAGTGAGTAATTCTGCAAAGTAAGGTTTTCCTTCTTTCCAGTCATCTCTGTGGTACAACTTACCTTGTTCTGACAGCAATTTGCCATTAATTTATTTACTACCATAGTATTAATGTAATAGGAAAAGGTCAGCCTTTTAAAGTGTATGTCTATTACTAAATTTGATAGACTAATTATGTGAAATGTTTCTGAGCAGTCAGATTGTAAAAGCAGTGCATTTTTTTTATTCAAAAAATCTTTGATAATTCTTTTATGAAATAAAGAGCAGAACACAATTGTTTTATATGTAAAGCAATATCTACACTGATATTTAGGTTTACAGCAATAGCAGCAGGCAAGTTAAGTCTGGTGCACAAGTATAAATGATGAAGCCAGCGACCTATCTTCCGGATTCATGCTGTGAACTGTATGTTATGTGTTTCATTGATCCACTGTTTGCTATGTCAGGAGCATTTCAGGTGAGTGACTCATTTATTTCCTTGAAAAACCAAATGTTGTCCTTTATTTATTATTAGTATCTAAAGTGATATTAATAAAATCAGTAGTCCTTTTCAAAAAAAATCTGCAGAATCAATAATTCCAACATAATAAGTAACATAAGACCAGATCCAGATTTAATATCATATTCCACACATTATCCCAGACTGTTTTTTCCTTAGAAACATTTTACGTAATTAGTCTATTTAATTCAGTCATATAAATAAAATTTAAATACAATGTAAAGGGTGGACATTTTCCTATTCCATTAATACTATGGTAGGAGATTTGCTATCTTAATTTTTGAACATAGAAGAGCAGTGCACCACCCCCAGTACTCCTACACATAAGGAATTACAGGTCCTGCACCCTTACTTAAGTATTGTGCACGCAATGCTGTGCATGCAGAATTATGTATCGTCTGTAAGGGTTTAGCCAAGCCCTAACTGTGTCCCATACCATAGCTATCCGCACCCACCATGCAGGGCCGCCATCAGGGAGGGGACAGCCGGGACTATTGTCCAGGGCCCGGACCTGATGGGGGCCTGCCGATACTTACCTAGCTTTGTAGCAGCAGGTATCAACGGTATCCTACTGCCGATACTTGCTGCTCAGCGCTATTCAGTAGCCGGCCAATGCGCAAGGAATTTCTTCCCTGTGCACCGGCCCGCTGTTAAAACATGTCTGCCGGGCCTCGCCCCTATGATGTGATGTCACCTAGGGGGCGGGGCCATGGCTTGGTCCCGGGCCCCGCATTTGATGATGGCGGCCCTGCCACCATGCATATCTCATACACATGGTAAGTGTACCCGCCCCATATTCGGAAACTGAATTTCACACGGAATGCAGCATTGGGCGGCTGTGTGTGTATTAAGTGAGCATCCAGACCTGAACATATACAATATATTAGTAGCAAATGATGATATTTCAATTGTATAGATTTAGAAACTTGATGTTTAAATTGTATAAATTAAAATAACAGAAAGAATAAATTACATAAATTAGAAATGAGCATCCGATTGTGTAGTTTATATAATACAAAATAATGTTCCCTCATTTTGAAATCTTAATACATTTCTATCCTGTTTAGAATGTTTTAAAAGTTTTAACTATGTTTAAAAAAATTGTAAAAAAAAATATTCTGATATGTAGATTTTTTTTATTCTTTATTCAAATTTGCAAAACCTAAATCTACATTAAACTCTGGTGGTTCCAAAGTTTTTGATGCAAAGATCCACACCCATGAATAGAAAGAAATAATTGGAAATAATTGGAAGTAATATGTGATTTTAGTCCCCTTTCAAGAATATGAGACGTTTTAGCAGTACGTGATTTTCATGGGATATTATTTTTTCCCCTCTAACAAATGTAACAATATAAAATGTAAACGATGTAAAATTTTATTGTTTGTTTTCTTTTAAATAACTTTTGTTATTAAGGTTAGGTCAACAATTAGTTTATTTTTCAAACTATCTGGGTATTATTATCAGGGTTCAAACATACTTTAAATTGGTGATCTTTAATGATAAAATATGTCTGTTAGTTAAATAGGTTTTTTTTTTTAAAAAATCTTGTAGTCACACATGTCAATGTTTGTTGATAACTTTCTTAATTTATTTAGAATTTTCACTATATATCTTTTTTTTAATCCTTTGGTTTTCACCTAATAAACTTGATTTTTATAACTAACTTTTTAAATTTCTTCATTATATTCTCTTTCAGTAAAGCTTGGGCTAGAAAATCGCCTGTTCAAAAAAAAATCTGTATCAGTTCTTTTTTCCAGATGCAACTGTGCTGCACCCTGGTGATGTTTTGAGTTCAGATCAGATTATGAAAGCTGGAAGACGGAATGGCTTTACATATTTATTTACATAATTACATTTCTTACATGAGTCTTATGCCCATGTCAGATTCTCATTTATATATCTCTAAAAATTTTTAAAAAAAGGACCTATTATAAGAACTAAGGATGCAAAATTTTGGATTTAAACATATTAGTTCAGACATGTTTTAAAATCATGCAACTGTTCAATACTATTCTTTAAAATAACAAAAAAAATGTCATTTATAAATTGAGGCCAAAGAGCAAGTGCTCCAAAAAAGGATTGTTATGGCAGATATGGTGGTGTTCCCAATAGTTCATAAATAGATTGTCATGACTTAGCTCATAACTGGTCTACCCTTAATGCCTGGTGTCAGAGTAGAGAGGCTTAAACCCTTTGCACTCTGGGAAATCTGCTTCTGAAAGTACAGTAGACCAGAGAATAGGAAGACTCATTCATACTCGGTGATGAATACAACTCAGCTCTGGGGGGACATCCCCAGAACTGCCTTTATTTATACTGTATTATAAAGCATACATAAGCTGTTTTCATGTAAAAAATATGTTTTAATCAATTAATGACTTAGGGCCTGATCCAGACCTACGCTCGGGTGTGTTTTTACGACCGGCGTAAGTGCAAAAATGGCCATTTGTGCTTACTGCGCATATGCGGGGCAGATGTTACACTCATGTTATGCTATGTAATTCAGAGCATATGAGCCTTTATCGTGAGACCTTCGTAATTATGGTCGAAGGGGCGGGCCTGCCATACAAAATCCATAAATACGCACCGAGGGCAGGGTGAGGCATTTAAATCATACAGTATGGGCGTGCTAAGAGTCGTAACTACACAAGGAGTTTATGGACGCCCGCGGTTACGATCGGAAAATTTAGGGTAGGGCTTGCTGGGCGTAAGAAAGCAAAACTAAGTACGACCAAGGGGAGTGCCGAGGGGAGTGCATCGTAGGTACGCTGGCGTAAATACGCTACGCACATGAGCGTTTCATGATCATAGGTCTGGATCAGAGCCTTAGAGTCAAATCAACAAAATACTTCTGCTGTAAGTAACTGGTGGTGAGTGACTGGGGGTACATGCTGTCTAGTTTCTTATCTTGTTAATGTTTCTTTTAGTTCCGATAATAATTCCAAGGTTCCAATTCTTCTGCACACACAGCAAACTCTTTGTTTTCAGAAATCTGTCATTAAGTTTTGAGGAATATAACACATATGTATTGGATACGTAATATTTTACTTTTAATAATCAATATCTAGAATTCTATATAACCTCACACTGGAGAAAGAATGTCTGAGGAAACTAAGATAAATTTGGAAATTTTTAATAAATTGGATTGTTTCTGAAATAGACAAGAAAAACACAGAATGTGCTGCACTAGTGGTGGAGATGCGGGTGCCTCTAGTGCGCATCGGAGGACATGGTTTTTAACTTTATCACAGGACACTGCGATAAAGGCTTGTTTTCTGTTTCCGATAGGTAAGGGAGGGACATTTAAACCCGGCAGGGTGAAGCGCGCCCGTGAGCACGCTAGTTACATAGGGACAGAGGCTGATAATTTTAGGTAGTTTGTCTCTGTATGATATGCTTATGCCTGTCATAGTAATTTGTTTGCTCCCTACATCAATACATAAATCTATGCAGGTCTCAGTATGATACTAGTTTTTTGCTGGTTTTGGTAGGCACCAATTACAATATTTGTTAAATAATTGAATACAACCTATTTTGGGTAACCTTGCCAGCTTGTTTGGTACATTTAACATTTTGCCTATATGTATTTTAAATTGTTATAATAAATGAGTTTTTTTTATCTGTTTATAATTCAGCTTTGTGTTTTTACTTTTTTTTGTACCTGGCTCTACTATATTATATAGGTGTGCGCCTTAAATCTCCATATATTTATCCACTGTTTCTAAACAAGTTGGATATATAACATCTAAATAATTTGTCTGTTTCTTTTTTTTTCTTGTTTCTGAAATAAATTGCTTAAGTTTTGATTTCATGTTACCCTCTCTTTCTAAATAGAATGTTATAGTATCCTCACCTTGTGCATGTCTAGTTGATGTATACAGGGAGGCTACTCTACTTCTACCCTCCAGTGCTCTACCCTTGTTCCGGACCCGATGCGGTGCTTTTGAGGTCATGCAAAGCTGTCTCCATCTCCTGTGTTTGGCAAGGCTGCCCCTTTATTGCTGGTGTCCGGAGCATCCACTACTCTGTATGTCGGTGTATTGTTGTTGCAGGGCAGCTTGCCTTCTGCCATCCATTCTCTCTGCTGTGTGGGATTCCAGTGTCTCCCATCACTGTAATAATGTGTTTATAGGTTTTCCTTAGTGTTATTGCACAAAAAACACAACAGGGTCTGGCACTCTAGCCATTACTCAGTTACTAATCATGATCCTCTATCTTTAAAATAAAAGACAGAGAATTAGTTACAAATATCTGCAGATATGTGTTTAGCCGTTCGCCACTTACAAGGTTTCTCTATTGAACGGTCCTAAAGCGTTTAGAGCCACAACTTTGGGTCACATATCCAATATCTTTCTAAACCAAGAGCACACCTCACATGGATATTGCCAGGTCTCCAAAACTGCCACTCTGAGAATCTGGGAATCTCCATGTGAGGTCAGCTCTTGGTTTAGAAAGATATTGGAGATGGGTGGAGATACATTGTCAGTGAGCTAGCTGGGCATGCCCCAGTAAGTATACCTTGCAGCTTGCGGCTTGATGTATCGTCCAGATATGTAGAATTATTTGCACTTGCAAGAGGTCATGACATAGCTGCGTGGATCAAAAACATCAATGACTTAATGTTTAATTTCTTCCTTCATTTACATCACGAACACAATAATAAAATGTTATTTTACAATAATACATACTGTAAAAAAAATGTAAAATTGTATACATTTATTTGTATCTCAATCCACAACTCTGGCGCATTTGAAATAATAGCAATTATGCTATTATTTGCAAATGCAAAAGAACCTAAGCTTGATGCTTCTGAAGTTTACAGTCAGCTCTGTTTAAGGTGTTAAGTACATTTATATTGTGGGACATGTTAGTGGTATGCAGACTGTATTCATATCGGTTGCATCTCTGGATCGGGCCCATGGTGTGTAGCCAGTTGGATTGAGCAGTATGGCAAAGAAGCCCAATCAAGACCCAAATGTAAGCAGAAGTGGGCAGAGGTGACACCTAAGCACCAGCCACAGGTCGCATCTAAGTTCAGGAAGCTCCTAGTGGATGAGACTCGAGCCTTACAAATGCAATGCTAAGAGTATGAGAATGTTGCATATGCATTTTGCTGATAACCCGGATAACACAGATGAGGCTTTTTTTTTGTAAATAAACTTTTTTTTATTGTTTTATTTCATAAAAATTTTAACTTGACTAAAATATAAAAACATTTTCATTGTAGTGATCTAATCCTTTAAGTTTAAGAGGACATATCTGCATTGTGATTGACTGTTATGTTGCTATATGTCAATGGCCAGATCCAAAACTACACTTATGTTCAGGTCTTGATGGTGCTTAAACTCCAGAATTTGCATGGGCATTTCTCGAGTCATGCAGGGAGTCTGGATTAGGTCCATACCCTTCAAGTTAAGCTGTAGTTTTGTCATTCAAGGAAATGGGCCTTTCCCCCTGTATTTGTACATTTACAATTTCTTAAACCCATAATCAGAGCTAGAAAAATTACAGTAAATGTCTTCTTCTGTGTGATTTGCTTGAGGTAAACATGAGAATAGTTGTGGCTAAATTTAAATAAGGTAAATATTATGAGAAATAGTTTTTAAAGGTTTGATTCATCTCTTGTATAGACTTTACTCTGTTGTTCTAGACAAAGAGAAGAAAGGCAGCGCTCGAAGTGGAAATTTAGAAGTGGGGGTATGGAAATTTTAGCAAAAGATGTGTCTTGAGTTTGGCAAAGTAAACAAGTCAACACTGAGTATTCACATTTGTACATGTCATGTGAGTCATGATTTCTACACTGAACGTTTCATGTTTGATCTGGTTACCACCAGGAAAAAACAATGCTAGCTCAACCACAGGACCATTTCTAGGGGCAGGCGAGCCTTATTGTCCCCTCATTCTGTTTGTCCAACCATCCTTATTGCCCCTCCTTTTGTGTGCCCAGCAAGCCTTATTGCACCTTCCTTCTGTGTGTCCAAACAGCCTTATTGTCCCTCCCTTCTGTGTGTCCAAACACCCTTATTGTCCCTTCTTTCTGTGTGGCCTGCCAGTCAGATTGCCCCCTCTTTGTCCAGCCAGTCTTATAGCCCACTCTTTATGAGTGTCCACCCAGCCTTATTGCCCCTCCTTGTCCAGCCAGCATTATTGCCCCCTCTTTAGTTGTGTCCAGTCAGCCTTATTGTCCTCTCCTTCTGTTTGTCCAACCAGCATTATTGCCCCTCCTTTTGTGTGCCCAGCCAGCCTTATTGCCCCCCTCCTTCATGTCCAGCCAGCCTTATTGCCCCCTCCTTCATGTCCAGCCAGCCTTATTGCCCTTTCTCTATGTTCAGCCAGTCTTATAGCCCCTCTTTATGAATGACCACCCAACTTTATTGTCTCTCCTGTGTCCAGCCAGCCTTATTGTTCCTCCTTCAGTTTACCCAGCCTTATTGCCCCACTTGTGTCCAGACAGTATTATTATGCCCCACTTTATTTGTATGCAGTCAGCTCCCCACTCCCCCATTCCAAATCCCCATTCCCCATCTACTTTCTAAAAGAACTGTATAATAAACTTACCTTTCCTGTCTCTCTCCTGGCTCTCTCCTCCTCGGCGTGTGCTTTGCAGACTAATGATGCTAACATGACCTTAGGTGACGCTTGCGTCTTCTGATCAGAGCTGCGGCTGTGCACAGCACAGCCAGCTCTGTCAATGGAAGCAAAGCTCCCGGCGACACATTGAGCATTGAGCAGGTATGCCATACAGCGGTATGGGATACCTGCACTTCTGTGAGGCCACACTAAAAAATTTAAATACAGCCACTCACAGAATCTTATAATTCTATGAGCAGCTGTATTCTTACTCAGAGCCGACTCACAGAAGTGCCGGTATGCCATGCTGCCATATACCGGTCCACTACGAGCACTGAAGAAAGGTGTAAGACAGAATAAAGAAAGTATTATATAACAATATTTTAAAAAGCAAAAATGGTTAAAAACAAATAGCAAGTGCTACGAATTCTCTTTCTCCTAGGCTGAGATCCCCTATCTTCTCTAAAGGGGCACAAAAGGTGCAAGTGTAGACTTGGGCAAAACCATGTTGATCTGTGAGGGAAGGCAAATTTAAACTGTGAAAACAAAATTAGAGTTGGACTTTCCCGGCTCAACTCTAATGTATAGATTAGTAATAAAGCTCTACAATATGTAGTTAAATGTGCAAAAGCAAAGTATTTTGCCCGTATGCAAAATGATTAAAGTTATTTTGCACACCTTACATTGCAACATGGTTTTGCCCAAGGCTTCAGTTTCATCGTTTTTGCCCTTAAAAAAAGGTGTAAGTGCAACTTTGGATCAGGTTTCCATAAAAAGGATGTCGTTTTTGTGTAAGTACCTTATTGTACTCTCATCCTGTTTTGTTTTGAGAGCAAAGCAGAAATAGGGATGGGAAGAGGAGCCTGTTTAACGGGGCTTCTTTAAAATTTGCAATGGGACCCAGGAGTCCCAAGTTTAAATTAAAATTGGACATTGGCTTCTAAAATATTGTAAATGTTCCTTGTCTGTTACTTGTTAAAAGCTTAAAGAGATATATTTAAATGTGTACATGAGTACTTTCATAAACTTTTGGCTCTAAACTGTTTAAACAAATAGAATGTATTATTATGCAGCTTGTTAAGAATTACACATTTTCAAAAGATCATTTTCAATATTGCTAGCAGCATTAACATAACATGATGTGTGTGAAATTGAATATTTGCCACTCTTTTATCTTCAGTATTTTCTGTCATATCACTAATAGCTTAAGAAAAGCATTAAATGTTTTTCTTTTCATTCATTTTGAGTTGACCTACCATATGCTAATGTATTTAGTCTTAATGTAGTGTATTGTAAAATATAAAAGAGGAATGTTTATTGTCTTCATTGTTTGACAAAGGCAAACCTGATTAACAAATCTAGCATGCGCTATTTATTTATTTCATTTACAGGACATAAATTGTAATGCAAAATATAAATAGATATCAACATTATTTGAGTTAAATACTCTACCACAGCATCAGAAATCAATCTGACATTGATAAACTTTAGTTTCAGGAAGGGAATTGATTGTTGGCGTATCTATTGGTATTTATTGATGGTGGTTATTATTAGATGATGGTTATAATTTTGTATTGCACTTGCTATTTGCTTGAAAAAGTGATCCCACTTAGTGAATTTACAATACAGGCATCTTTCTCATTGTTCCGTATGCCGACCCTTACTAGAGGGCACCCTTTTATAGAAATTATGACCTCATAAACACTAGAGCGCTCACTAGAGCCTCCTAATGTAAATTACATCATAATTTCTATAAAAGGGTGTCCTCTAGTGATCGAATGGTCATTAGTAGCGGCACCTGAAGAAGAGGATGGAGCCTGTCGTTGGGGCAAGTGCCAGAAGACACCGACGAGCAGAAGGAAGGACCTGATCATTATTTTCAAGCAATCGGACAAGATTCTTCAAGCAACTGGAGAAGATTAACTGCAAAGAAAGAAGAAACTACAAGTAACTATTCTCAAGAATGATGACCGCTAAACAGTGAGTCTGAAATATTTGTATTTACTGTATGCAACACACATTAGTTTAAAAGACATTTATTACAAAACAGTGTGGCCACCTGTGGTCATTTTACAGAGTAGGGGGCAATATAATTCATTGTAAATGTTTATTATAGGCACACATGTATTTAAATGTATTACTGTATGTACTTTGGACACTGTTTTTTTTTTTTTTTTTGCACCGGATACAGCGCAGCATGCTTAGAAGGCTTAACATGCTGACGCTGATATTACTACAAGGCTCAGCAATGCTGAACCTTGTAGTTCTATCAGCACAGCCATGCTAAGCATTCCAAACATGCTGCGCTTGCATTTTGGAAAGAGGAAAACACATGTCAAAAATATTGACATCTGTTTTTCTGGTACAGTATTTTTCAATAAAAAGCACCCCACACAAAATGCGCTTTGATTTTCAGCGCTTTGCCGACGAACTAAAGGCGATTTAGTTAAATCACCTTTAGTGAATACGGCAAATTGTTTTTTTTCTATGGCAAACATCTGGACGATTTTTGTCCAGCGATGTTTGCCGGGTCAATTTTGCAAAAGGCTAAAGTCCTAAGACTTTGCCTTTAGTGAATAAGACGATGGAATAATCACCAGCAAAGTCCCGGGAGTTTGGTCTTTTATTTAGCAAAATCGACTAGTAAATATACCCCCATAGAAATTTAAGCAATTGTTATTGATTTTAATGTCTTTTACTAGAGAGAAGTATTGTAGCTAGGGTAATAATGTGGAATAGCAAAAGGGGTTACAGGTAGAGTACCTCTTAATGGTATTTCATAAGTTAGAAAGATTTAAAGTGTATTTAGTATTAATTAGTCCTGATAGTTTGATAAAACAAAACGTGTAAGTTTCTGTGTATTTCTGGTGCCTATTGCATTCAAAGTTAGCCTTAACTATTGTTTAAATCAGAGATATATGTTTTATATAAAACTTACAAAAAGTCTTTAGGAGTCTGCTCCTGAAAAATAAATATTCCATTGTGACTAAAAACTAACATCTTTCATTTGTGTGCGCCTGGGGTCCTAAATAGGGGTGTTGAGTGTCCCTTAGCTTCCCTTTGGTGTTGCTTAATTCCAGAATGTTATCCCACAAAGATACTATAGTACAGCAGAGAAAAGCGATGTTATACAACACAGAAAAGTATAACGCAAGATTTACTTTCAAATGGTCTTGTATTGTGTTTACAGAAAAATGTATTTTACAAAACACTGTAGATGAGAATAGGGATGGCTGCCTACTGAACAACAGCCACTATTTAAAAAGTGGTTCTGACATTAGTAGAAAACCCATACCCTAACAAGACACAGTTATTAATAATACCTTTAACCACCAATCACATCTTCACCTTATTTATGTGTAATCAGTAACCAATGGGTTAATTGTTTCAACCTACTCACAGCTCTGTGAAAATTACCTCGGTTACTAGGCTGAAATACTCACTGGGATAACAGTCAGTATATGGGGAAAATTGTAGTCAGGGATGGATTGGGAACTTAAAGTGGCCCTGGAAAAAAAACTGCAAGCTGCCACATGTGGGTGGGATCAACTATTGGTGGGGGTCAAAAACTGGATTAGTACAAAATATAAAACCTTAATAAAAGAAGTGCAAAATATGTGATATGGGGGCAAGGTTTTTATTGTCAATTAAGTACAAGAAGAAGTGATATATAAAAGAGTTACAAGAAAATACAGCATCTACTTATATAGTATTTATAGTGACCTCTATCCAATGCAAGTAGTCACTTCCGTGACCACCACCCAAAACATACAGCATCCTAGTGACCAACACCCAATACGTACAGCATTCTAGTGACTACCAACCAATACATACAGCTTTCTTGTGACCACCACCCAATACATACTGTTACAGCTGCCGTCTAAACGGCAAGCTGCACGCGCCGGCTCCCATCCCGTCTGCTTAACTTAGCTCCAGCGCGTCTGGGGATTCCCCTGCCGACAGGCTCCCTAGTTACAGCTTCCTTGGTTACCTGCACGTGTTGCCGCTCTCCCCGCGTGCAGCTTGCCGTTTAGACGGCAGCTGTAACACATACATCATGCTCTTGACCACCACCCAATACATACAGTATCCTCACTGCCACCACACAAAACAAACAGAATCCTTATGACCACCACCCAATATATACAGCATCCTAGTTATAACCACACAATACATACAACATCCTAATGATCTCCGTCCTATATAGACATCATTTTATTTACCACCACCTATGAAAATCAACATCCTTGTTTTCTTCAAATATAAAAGGGCCGCTGAGTGGAAAATTCCCTGTAAGTCCTATGGCCAATCTACCCCTGATTGTAGCAAAGCAGATCTCATGTAAAATATATAAAGAAATATTTTAAAGAAAAAATAAAATACATTTCAACTGTAAAGTATCACCAATAAAGCAAGAGAAAGAGATCTGTAAGATGTAAAGGACAACTGAAGAGTAATGTGGGGTCTTTATGAATCATATCTGGCCCTTAGGAAATATAATTTCTTCACATCTTAAATCCTCGGAATTCTTTCCTAGGCTTATACAAAATATATTACATCCCTCACACATTCTCTTTCATTACATTTATAAATTTAAGCACCAAAATATTATCCATCAAATGGGAAATGCAACATACAGGCGGGTGAGTGTGAAGTAACTTATACTGTAAGTGCTATCTGCAATTCTGCTGTTTTGCATTAGCCGCATTGGTGAGAATACTCATTCAAGGCCTGATACAAAGGTGAACGCAAATCAGAACGCAATGTATGTGCCGTACATGCGAGTAAACACTCGCTGTTGTGCGTAGTTGTAAATCGGTCATTCATAACATTGGTGTAACTACGAACGCAAAGGCGTTCCTATATTACGATAGCCGTAAGTATGATGCAGATATGATATGTAGGCGAGGGATGCGTTTAAACGGTACAGTATGGGCATGCTAAGGCTGTTGCGATCATCGCATAATTATGCCCGGATGTACTTAAGATGGGAAAAGTTAAGGTAGGGTTTGGCAAGCATAAGGAGGTGAAATTACGACCGACCAAAGGGAGTGTCCAGGGAAGTGCATTGTATTTACGCTCAGATTGGCACTAGTGCGTAGTTCTGGATCTACCCCAATGACACTAAAAGACTAATTTGTAAGCTGATGTCTTTTTTAAATGAGCTAATATCACTAGTAAAAATATTATTAGCACAGAAAATCATGCAGATATGACAATGTGAACTCCAAAAGTCAGTTATTTTATTCTTATAATGCAGAATTGAACTTCTGACCCTGTCTAATTTAGAAACAATTGAGTAATCATTTGCTGTGCTTATTTTTATTGTGCATCAGTATATGGTTATTTTAGTGTATGTGTTCACAATACACTGTACATTCAATATGTTTAAATAAGCAGCCAATAACAGCGCAGTATGTTTTTCTATACCAATTGCATCGGAACTGACAGCATCTTGATGATTTGATGTTATTGTGACTTTTGGTCTCTGCTTGCCCTAAATTCAAATGACATTCGTAATGAATATCCTTGTATAAACTCAACAGTAAATCCTTCTGTTATTCAAAGAATTAGATAATGGATTAGGAGGTAAACTGACATGCAGAAAATACAATACAAGTCAGAGCAACCACACTGCAAATATATACACTGCTCAAAAAAATAAAGGGAACACTTAAACAACACAATGTAACTCCAAGTCAATCACACTTTTGTGTAATCAAACTGTCCACTTAGGAAGCAACACTGATTGACAATCAATTTCACATGCTGTTTTGCAAATGGAATAAACAACAGTTGGAAATTATAGGCAATTAGCAAGACACCCCCAATAAAGGAATGGTTCTGCAGGTGTTGACCACAGACCACTTCTCAGTTCCTATGCTTTCTGGCTGATGTTTTGGTCACTTTTGAATGCTGGCGGTGCTTTCACTCTAGTGGTAGCATGAGACGGAGTCTACAACCCACACAAGTGGCTCAGGTAGTGCAGCTCATCCAGGATGGCACATCAATACGAGCTGTTGCAAGAAGGTTTGCTGTGTCTGTCAGCATAGTGTCCAGAGCATGGAAGCACTAACAGGAGACAGGCCAGTACATCAGGAGACGTGGAGGAGGCCGTAGGAGGGCAACAACCCAGCAGCAGGACCGCTACCTCCGCCTTTGTGCAAGGAGGAAAAGGAGGAGCACTGCCAGAGCCCTGCAAAATGACCTCCAGCAGGCCACAAATGTACACGTGTATGCTCAAACAGTCAGAAACAGACACCATGAGGGTGGTATGAGGGCCCAACGTCCACAGGTGAGGGTTGTGATTACAGCCCAACACCATGCAGGACGTTTGGCATTTGCCAGAGAACACCAAGATTGGCAAATTCGCCACTGGCGCCCTGTGCTCTTCACAGATGAAAGCAGGTTCACACTGAGCACATGGAAAATTAAGATAAATAAAGCTCCTGGTCCTGATGGTATACATCCAAGGGTTCTAATGGAGCTACATTCAGAAATTGCTAGACCGTTGTTTTTAATTTTCATAGACTCAATTTCAACAGGCTGTGTACCAAGGGATTGGCGTATAGCAGATGTAGTGCCATTGTTTAAAAAGGGAATAAGATCACAACCGGGTAATTATAGACCTGTGAGTCTGACATCAATAGTTGGGAAACTGCTGGAAGGTATTCTAAGGGATAATATACAGGATTTCTTGATGAGCAATAAGATTATTAGTGGGAATCAGCATGGATTTGTGAAAAATAGGTCATGCCAAACTAGCCTAATTAGCTTCTATGAGGAAGTTAGTTCGTACTTAGACCGGGGTAGTGCAGTGGATGTGGTCTACTTAGATTTTGCAAAAGCCTTTGATACGGTGCCACACAATAGATTGGTCCACAAAATAAGGGAACTGGGTCTAGGTAGCAACATTTGTACTTGGATCAAAAACTGGTTGGAGAATAGGGAACAGAGAGTTGTGATAAATGGAAATTATTCTAATTGGTCAAAAGTTTTAAGCGGTGTACCTCAAGGTTCTGTGCTTGGACCAGTCCTTTTTAATATATTTATTAATGACCTTGGTGATGGTTTAGAGGGCAAGTTTTCCATTTTTGCAGATGACACTAAACTATGTAAGGTAATAGAATCTGAGCAAGATGTAGCGTCCTTGCAGAGGGACTTGAGTAAACTAGAGGATTGGGCGGCCAAATGGAAGATGAGGTTTAACATAGATAAATGTAAGATTATGCATTTAGGGATCAAAAACAAGCATGCAATCTATAAATTAAATGGGGTAAATTTAGGAGAATCCTTAATGGAGAAGGATTTGGGAGTGCTTGTGGACAATAGACTTAGCAATAGTAACAAGAATGGGAAATATCAGGCACTGTGGCGCTCCGAAAAAACTCAGAGGGTCTTACACCCTCTAGAAAACAAGAAGAAATAGTATATAAAGAGATCTCAATGGGCGCTGTGTGCTTCTAAATGAATAAATAAAATGGAAAAAATAAAAAAATCTATATTGCAATCAGGTGTGAACTCTAAAAATGCACTTAGGGGCTATCCTTGGAAAGTCAATCAAGTCTCTTTAATGGGACAAAACGGAGTCTAGAATATCCTTATTCTCCACAAGTATGCATATTTGAAAAAGCAAAAACAGAGAACATGCATCAATAAAATGTATAAAACAATTTATTTAAATATCTAAAAATTATATTTGTGGAAACATATTAAGGATGTGCACAACAACAATAGCACATAATAACAAACATAAAAGATGTAAAACCTAAGGAGGATCCTATTAAAAGATATCCCCTCCGGAATGGAGCCACCCCCCAGCAAAGTGCACTCCTACCCCAGATCAGTCCTCCGCTGGAAAGTGTATGATCGTCGCTGTGCTGCAGGAGACGCTTGAAGGGCCCTTTAAACGTCAGAGTGGAAAGGCAGTTATTGGACATAAAGAGACTTGATTGACTTTTCAAAGATAGCCCCTAAGTGCATTTTTAGAGTTCACACCTGATTGCAATATAGATTTTTTTGATTTTTTCCGGTTTATTTATTCATTTAGTAGCACTCAGGTCACAGTGCCTGATATTTCCCATTCTTGTCGGCCTTCCTAAGAGAGGCCTACTGGATATTCAGGTTGAACACCATGTATCCAGTGGGCCTCAATGATTGTGTTGAATTAAACTGTTTCTCCTAGGGTGGCTGTTATGTCAATTTTTTTCTGTACCCACAGAATGTGATTATAGGTATATATAATTATATTAGATCTTAAGCTATTAGATATCATATCAAGGCCCTTTACATGGGTCTACATATGATATATTGTCCCTTGTTAGTCATTATTCTTACTGTGATTTATAACTGCTATTATTATTATATTTCCTTTTTTCTCTCTTGCGAAAGGAGTATGAGATAACACATAGATAAGAAAGAATAATCAGACAGATATTGGTAGAAAACCCGCCACCTTATGAGATTTAACAAACTAATCAATATCTATCAGGCTCTGTAAATATCATTCAATTGATTTAAATATACTTTATTTGCTGAGCCGATTAATATATCTATGATTTGAACGTTTTAGCATTTGGTATGACTAATCAATTAATTATATATGCACTATATATGCACTTATTATTTCATATATATATATATATATATATATATATATATATATACACATATATATATATAAAGGAAGGGAACAGGAGCGCTTCATAGTGTAAATTAACCTTTTTAATTTAGCCGATCAAAGATCTAGCAACGTACCACATTATAAATAAAATCTGCATAACAAAGCGTGCCAAACAATCAGTACTCGCCGTTCGCCGTTGTAGGTGGAAGCAGGAAGCTGTAAGCAGTCTCGGTCTGACAGACTCTTTCAAATTGGCCGGCTCGCACGAAAGCACTTGGACTGTGAGAGGTTCAGGTAAGCCCCGCCCCTACGCGTTTCGTCCGAATCACGGACTTCGTCAGGGGGATAAGGTGGGACCAAACGAAGGGTGTTTTATAGTGGGTAGCTTTTAACCCTTTCGGGTCAAAATGATCATATTGTCCATAACCACTATACAAGGGTAATACCTCCAAACGGTCAATTCAGAGTACTTATAGCGTTTGTGCAAATAGCAAATAACAGCGATTGGATTAACTATAGTAACACTACTAAAAACAACATCATAGTATAAAAAACAATCAACATCAAAAAGAACACAATTATATTGTTACATAGAAATATTTAGAAATATATGGGAATATTTAAAAAACTATGGCTCAAATTGGGCTCAAGTGAGGCCAGTTTCAAATTGCCTAAAAATCTCATTAATACACAAACTTAAAAAATATATACACCTATATGTTTATACCTATTCTTAATAAATTACATATATTCTACCTTTTACTTCCTATACAATTTGGATTGTGGTCCTTCCACTCACTTGAAGTGAAATTTTAAACATATAGAGCGTACTGAAT
The DNA here is from genome assembly GCA_011038615.1 of Limnodynastes dumerilii. Taxonomy (NCBI): domain Eukaryota; kingdom Metazoa; phylum Chordata; class Amphibia; order Anura; family Limnodynastidae; genus Limnodynastes; species Limnodynastes dumerilii. The sequence goes on from WWET01005691.1 coordinate 20,613, forward strand.
TAATCTAAAAAGAATACTGCGGACATATTTCAGGATATTTCTAATACATTAATTTATATCAAGACATATGAACAATAAATGTAAGACATGTCTTTTTTATCCAATAATATTTTAAAAACAGGTTGAGGGAAAAGCTTAATTAGAAACTACCAAGATCCCTTATACTGGTTAATTAAGACATGGAACGATGTCAAAACCTTTGTTAAGCCCTGCTGGACTAAGGGTACCCAACGTGAGAATCCAAAAAGTCTCACGGGCTACCAATTTATTTTCCCTATCCCCTCCACGTTTATCCTGTGGAATCCACTCAACGGCTTTAACTTTCAAATTCTCAGGATTGGAATTGTGGTGTCTTAAAAAATGTCGGGGAACGCTATGGTTGGTGACCTTATTCTTGATGTTTCGGAAGTGTTCCAACATTCTGATCTTAAAAGGTCTTTTCGTTTTCCCGACATATTTTAAGCCACAGCTGCATTCCAGCAAGTAGACGACATGTGTGCTGTTACAATTCATATAATTTTTTATTTTATATATTTTGTCGTTCATTCCTTTAAAGGTTTTTTTCTCATGGTGTGAATATTTGCATATTTTACAGCTACCACAACTATAAAACCCGAGTGGTTTTGAAGGGATAGTTCCATTTACAGAATTGGGAATCTTTTTATGTTCAAGATGACTCTTTGAAATTTTAGATTTCACCGTATTGGCTTTCCTAAAAAATACTTCTGGTTTATCAGGGAGTACGGTCTTTAGGACTGGGTCTCTGGTAAGAATACTCCAGTGTTTGGACAGTGATTCCCTAATAAGATGACTGTCTCTGTTGTATTTAGAGACAGTCATCTCTAAATACAACAGAGACAGTCATCTTATTATCCAGGAGTCTGTCAGACCGAGACCGCTTACAGCTTCCTGCTTCCACCTACAACGGCGAGCGGCGAGTACTGATTGTTTGGCATGCTTCGTTATGCAGATTTTATTTATAATGTGGTACGTTGCTAGATCTTTGATCGGCTAAATTAAAAAGGTTAATTTACACTATGAAGCGCTCCTGTTCCCTTCCTTTGTTTCTCTAGATCGTGGAAAGGATTAAAGACCCTGACCTAACATTTGAACAGTGGATGTAGCGGCCGCATTTAAAGTGGCATAGTGTTTGAAAAACTGTACTTTAAAAATTTATTTTTTTTTACTAACAAATAAAACTAGCTGTGACTTGGTTGCTATATTGCTATATTTTGTCTGCTTATGGAAAGTGCTACCATTTACCCCAGGAGATGGCAAATATAGATATGGATAGATAATTTCACAACAAATGGAGAAAAAAATGTTTTCTGTGGGTGATAAATTATTGGGCTTAAACTGTAGATATAGAAGTACACAAACAGGGGAAATGACAAACGACTTACTTGTATAATTGTATAATGTCTTAATTATACTTTCTATCTATTATATCTGTAAGTAAAAAGCATCTATCAGGGTGCACCTACTGCCGGAGTTAGGACCATACAGTACTTCTTCAATTTGCAGTTTTCTCATCCATAAGCTGGGCTAAAATCCCAAGAACTGGTAGAAGATTCTGGAAGGGAGGTGCAGAATAAGTGTAAGTTATACTTTTTTATTATTATATTTTTTTTTTGGTAGTAAGAAGCAGTAAAATGTCAGTGTGCACATTTTCTCCCCACTTGCCATAAAGTTTTTCAATGTGTTTTATTATAAGGAGAGTGTGAGAACGCATTGTACCTCTATGTTTGACTTATATTAAGCTCAACGGGCCAGATCCAGACCTAAGTGCAGTTTAAGTACGATCACGTAGAGTATTTACGCAAGTACTATCCACTCCCCCAAGCACTCCCATCGGTCGCACGTAATTTACTTGATTCAAGCTTAAGTATGCTTATAAGTAATGGATTGTCGCACGTAGCAGCCTAAACCGGCCCATACTGTACAATATATATGCTTCCCTATGCCTACAAAGCGTATTTGCGGCTGTCATAAGGATGACACACCTCTTCGTACGTATTTACGAGGAAGGCACGTACGATCAGAGTTACGATGACTAACATCTGCCACGTGCCTGTGCAGTGCATACAAAAAGTTGAAGTTACTTATATTGTCGGGACCTCTGCCTCCAGACACTGCTTTTTATCGACCAAGCTACTGTACGCTGGCTGTTGAACAATTTCTTCTAATCTCTGTGCCTGGAACACAAAAATTAATGCATTTGTTTTGTAAAACCCCATGCAAATAATAGAAGGTTTAGATACGATCCAGATGCGACCACAACTTCAACTCTGACTCCTGTAATGCAAGTACAGCTCTTTGTATATGGACACATGACATTCAAGCACACTGCAGATAAAAAAGGCAGGGTACTACACTGTTATGCAGGAGTCTCACAACATTTTTAGGTTGGGGGGGAGCAAGATTTAATTTAGTTTATGGCACAAATTCTTATCCTCCTTTTGCTTTCCATCCAACCTGACTTATAAATATTTGTTTTTTCACATTTTTTTTAGATTAATTAAATAAAGTTTCACAAAACAAAACAAAAACCTTAAAAATATAAGTTAAATGTTGCAATATGATGTCATAAAATATAAATATACTATATGTTACCATAATCAAAAGAGAAAATAGGATAGAATAATACGCTGAGGAATTAACATATAGGCATACAGGTATCTAACTAAAAACCATAGACCAAGAGTCCAGAGGATAAAAAGAAGATAATCCTTGTATGATGCTGTAAAAATGTATAATCTATTTATTCTCCAAATAAGCTCACATTAAAACAAAAAAGGGAAAAGAAAAATAAATAAATAAATGTTAAAAGCAATTTGCAACAAATGATAGCTTTACTACATTGGATACAAAAGACTTATAACAAAAAAACATAGTAATTGAAAAATAGACACAAAGAAGTGTGATTCTTCACTCCATTTAAAGTTCTAAAAAGTCCACAAAGAAAATCTCATACCACTATGGGGAGTGCAACAGAGACCTCGGGAAGCTCAGCATAAGGGTCAGACATGCAAGATGGTAGAAAAGCCCCGGGGAAACTGCAGGCACTGCTAACGGGAGATCGGCTCATCGGGACCACTCACAGGAAACTCCTTAATGCTTTTCGGGCTGTGCCCTTTCTCAAACTTTTGACCTTTCTTTCTTTCTTTCTTTCTTTCTTTCTTTCTTTCTTTCTTTCTTTCTTTCTTTCTTTCTTTCTTTCTTTCTTTCTTTCTTTCTTTCTTTCTTTCTTTCTTTCTTTCTTTCTTTCTTTCTTTCTTTCTTTCTTTCTTTCTTTCTTTCTTTCTTTCTTTCTTTCTTTCTTTCTTTCTTTCTTTCTTTCTTTCTTTCTTTCTTTCTTTCTTTCTTTCTTTCTTTCTTTCTTTCTTTCTTTCTTTCTTTCTTTCTTTCTTTCTTTCTTTCTTTCTTTCTTTCTTTCTTTCTTTCTTTCTTTCTTTCTTTCTTTCTTTCTTTCTTTCTTTCTTTCCTTTTTTTGTTTTAATGTGAGCTTATTTGGAGCATAAATAGACTATCGATTTTTACATTATCATACAAGGATTATCTTCTTTTTATCCTATGGACTCTTGATCTATGGTTTTTAGTTAGATACCTGTATGCCTATATGTTGATTCCTCAGCGCATTATTCTATCTATTTGATTTCCATTTTAGGAGGTGGACTCTCCTGGTATAGAATTTGCTTCAGAGGGATATAGAGCTCCATGGTGGTACTTATTCTATTTATTGCTATATGTTACCATAATACTCCACCATAAGTCTCCATAATTGAGTTATAACTTCCCCTATAATAGAGCTATTACTAGATGAAGTACCTCACATTGCCTTGTGTAAGTCTTCAAGTTATTAAGTTATCAATGAGTTGGATGTAACTGTCAGCATATTTTAAATAATTAGCAGCTTCAAGCTCTTTCAATGCCCCCATGAGGTGGCTGTCCAGTGTTTTTTTGTTTTTTGGGGGTGTTACCAGTAGCCCTAATTCAGAGCTTTACTTTATGTTCAGTTTTATAACCACATTTTACATTGTTAATAACATCATTCAAAATAAGCTTTGCCCTTTTCTGGACAAGCTTCACCCACTACTGGCCTTATTTATTCAAACCACACCCACTTTTCCATAAGCCATGCCCCAATATATCAGGACAATTCTTCTTAAATCAGGATGTGATGTAATCCAAATTCAACCAGTGGAAGGTCCATAACAGGCTCCCTGTGTCAAAGTTCTACCCAGAATACATCAAAGGGAGGTCTGACTAGAACCCAAACCCATAGTATGTCTTATGGGTTCCAATGTTACTGCTTTGTGAAGTTTTCTTCCAAATCCATTATTCAAAATAAAATAAAGGTGTGGAAAAGGGTCTGTGCTCACAGAGGTCTTAAGGGGGGCTATGTATGTGTTTGGTGTGAGGAAGGAAATGCGAGCTGCACTCTCCCCAATAGACAACCTGGATTATCAGTGTATAGAGGTTGTGTGCTCAAACAGTGGTGTGTATATAGATGGGGTGAGGTGATTGTATATCAAAAATGGGGGGTATATAAAGGTCAGGTAATGGTGGGGTAGGGGTCGTGTAAATGGGGATTAGTTATAGGTAAATGCTGGCGAGTAATGGAGTATCCTGGTGTGATGCTGGACTTAAGTGCAGGCAATTTGAGAAATACAATATGCTGAAGGTACACTTGGTAAGCGGAGAAAACAGTGTAGGAGATGTCTTGGTGGGTGTGGGTTCTCCACGATGTAGAGTAGACTTGGGCGAGTATGTGATAGCAGATGGTGTGGAGAGAAATTGGATGGTGAGAAGACAAGCACATGCAATGGTGTAACACTGTTGGTTTCTTGTTTAGAGGTACCAGTGGATCAGCTCGTTTGGTTGTTGAATGATGGGAGCTGCATGTGTTACTCTGTATGTAACACCCCTGCAATGCTGGGGAACGGGGGTGCAGGGTGCGCGAGGATTGTAGTAACATGTCGACTGATGTGGGCACATGAAGTGGCATGAGGGAGTTGAAAGGGTGAATGAGCAGTTGATAATGACTGTTGGAGGGGGTTGTTGCCTTTAGGCAGTTGAGAGCTGAGGTGGACGGGAGAAGGAGAGCTTAAGGGCGCAGAAAGGGAAGTTGATAGGATCAGAGTGAGATCGGAGATTTGGGACAGCTGCGAGAATAAAGTGTGAGAGAA
>WWET01005691.1:26244-47032 GCA_011038615.1 Limnodynastes dumerilii
GGTGGTCAGCGGAGGTCATCAGGTTAACAGTGGTACCAGTATACAGAAAGATAACAGAGGTGCTGACAAGAGAAAGTGGTTAAGAATAGGAAAAGTGGAGAGAGAGACATTAAAGCTAAGTTAGGGGAGAGTAGAGATCCGAAAGAAAAGCTTGGAGGAAAAATTGAACAGTGTTTTAGTAAGTTTTAGCTGTATATCCGAAAAGTATTGTATTAAATGATAGCAAGTTAAAATTGAGTAGGAACAAGAAAATTGTAGCTATTTATTTGATGTTACATTGTTGAGTTTCAATTGAAGAGCTTATATAGTGTGAATATTTACTGTTTGTTACAAGAAAATTGTTATATTTGTTAAAGAAACTAAAACTACAAATTATATATTATATTGTTAAATTGTATTGGGAAAAATGCCAGTATATTGAGACAATTGCTTTTGTTGTATAACGGTGCAGTAGAGTTTTCTGCCAATCCTGATTATTTAAAACAGTTGTGAAGTAAAAGTAAACTTTAATTATTAAACAGTTGTCCTTGCCTTGGGTTATTTCTCACTCTGTCAAAACGTTCCGCAATTTCCATCTCTTAGAGTACGCACTGTTGTTGGTATCATCTCTCTATCCAGCAGTGTGATTCTCACACATGCCCTCCAGGGCCTTCAGCAGGGTTTTTTCACCTTGCTGGGTGTCCAGGTGTTGATTGTGGGCAGTTTTCCTGGGGGCCATGGTCCCGCTAAGTGTGGCTTCCAGACACTGCTCTTGTTGCATCACAGCTTGGATGTGTTTCCTGGACCGATGGTCATTGTGTGGATACACCAATGAAGAGACAGCTTCTTATGGATGTGGAGCAGCTGCTGTGGGGTGCTGCAGCTGTGTGGTTTTCAGGGGCCAGATTTACTAATTTGCAGGTTTGGAAAAGTGCAGATGTTGCTTATAGCTACCAATCAGATTCTAGCTCTCATTTTCCTATTACATACTAGAGGTGATGATCTCCTCTCTGTCCCGGAGTGTACCTGGGAATGTGCCTGGAACAGGTGATGGGTAAAAGAGGAGAATCCAACACAATGGTGTGTGGTTCTACAGCTGTTTTGTTTGGATAATTGAAATAAAAAAAAGTAAAAAAAAAAAGTAATAGAGCTGCAACTTGGAGTCTATTATGTCTCTTTGTGTGTATATACTGTAGTTGCTCCCTTTTGGTACCTCATTCGCTTCTGTTTGTTGTTATTTTTTTCTGAAATTTTTTAATTCAATTAAAATGGAATATAACTTTTGTTGTATGATCACCAGATGCTTTTAATGAAAAACATATTTGTAAAATAATTTAGAAAATGTTTTTGGTTTACCAAATACCTAAAAAGGGAATAAACAAATTTTTACTAATTCTTAAATCTTGAATCTCTTGATAAATCTTAATAGTAGAAACGTTTAATCTTGATAACTCTTCTAGCATTTTAGGGCCCAATAATGAATGACCAGATCCTGACTTACTACCAGGAAGTCTTTAGAAATGAAATATTTTTGTACCATATTTGGATTGCTCACCTCTGGTGATAATGGACATTGTTTAACACAATGACAGTTTGAGACCTTCCAACATGTACCATTCCATTAGGTACAATTTAATCCGCTCCTGAGCTTCCAACTGTCACTCACCTGGTGAGTGTTAATTAACTGATATTTAAAAAACTATTTGCTTCTTCAACAAAGGTGGTTACCATAGTAACTGACAGTTGGAAACTGAGAAGTAGAGTATTTTCTACCTAATGGAATGGGTCAAGTTGGAGGGTATGCAGTTTGTAAGTAATTATTTGTTCTATGTATTGTTGCTCTGCATTTTTGTTCACTGCAGACCTGACAGTATTTTATTAGTCTATTATAAGTCTGTGTTTTTTCATATTCACCTACAGTATTAAGTAGGTATGAGAATACCTGACCCCAAGATTTCTGTTGCCAGGCCTGCCCTGACATATTCCCAATATCAGCTGTAGGCTACTTATACTAAATTGTCAAATGTAAATCACTCCGGCATATATCCACCCTATAAGTAAACATTTGTTATATTTATACATTGACCTATTCTTAAAAAAGAAAGATCTATAAAAATATATGTGAAAAATTAGCTACCCCATTGTTTCTAGGAAGTATAATTTTCCTATTACATTGTTCATAAAAAATAACATATTACTTAAAATAATAAAAATGTTAACTATTATAATTATTACCGTTATTTTAGAATAATGAATCCAGCACACTTGTTGCTTGTTTATTCTTTGAACACCGGTTTGCTTTAAATGCCAGAACATGTAAATATCTATTAATGAAATGCCATGGTTTTATTGTATGAGTAAATCACCTTGTACTGAGATCAAGAATCATCTAATATAATGACAAAACCTCTACCAGCGGCTAAAGTGATTCATCTGACAAACTAGCAATTACTCCCACGGACTCTCCATGCCCGTCTTTAAATAAAACATATGGTAGATCATTCTGTGATTTAACATTTGTCACCTGCAGCATGAATTATGTAGTATTATATTTCAGTTGCTATGAATGCACACAACATACGCACAGATCTTCTACAAGTTCTTATTTGTGAATCAGGGCCAATGGCCCAGATCCTGACCCACGTCCGACAAGGGACTTAAGAAAGTAATGTGCGTAAGTATAAATGTCGAAACATCTTCACATGACAGATGCGTGACAGATGTTCCGACAGCGCAAGTGCTGACTCATGTAACTAGGTTACGTACGTCTGTATGTACTCAGAAGGGACTGACCCTTCATTCACAATGACCGTATCCCCGCCATACAGGCAGGGATAGCCATTTAAATGAAGTTTTGGGGAAGGGAAGCCCTGTTACAATGGCTGCAGAGTTAAGGTAGCAATCTGGACAGGTAAGTGTCCAGATTTACTACCAACAGTGTGGAGTGCAGGGGGCGTGTGCTCCCCTCTATGGGTGCGTAACTACAGACACCCACATGAACGTAAAGCATGCAGGGGTCAGGATCTGGCCCAGTGTCATTAGAATCCCTGTTGATGTAATGGTCAGGCATCTGAATACAATGTTCCATATAGTGCCTTACTGGTACATACTAAAATTAAGTCTTCAATCATGTTCTTGGGCCTACAGGGAAGTGCACTGGCTTGGCTCTTTAATGTCATATACTATAATGGTAACACCTGCATACTGTTAAAGATGTTTTCATCATACTGTTTGCAGTCCTTACATGATAGTACTTCTTTGACCACAAGACACCTCTGCCAGGTATTTTACCTTTCCATGAATAACAATAGATACAGTTCTCTTTATTCTTCTCTGTCATTTTAGATCAGATACAGACGTTTGATGCATTATATGGGATGGATCTTCAAGCTCCAGGCTGCACTATCCAGACATCTGTTTATTATGGGACAAAGACCTCATAGGGCTGCAGGCAACATAAATGTCAGGCAGGGACTCACTTGGCATCAGGCAGGTAGGGGTTAAGTGTTCATTTTTGTATGACTTAGAATATTAGGAAGCAGATGGTTAGGGGGTTAATATAAGGGCAAGCAGATAGGAGGGGCTTCCTATTGGGTTAGAAAATGTTTCTCCTATTCAGATGGTGCATGGTTGGGCGGTAGCAGTGGGGGGTCAGTAAGGTATTTGGCACTAATGGGGGAACATTAAGTTGCAAATGGTCTTTAGTTTTCTTAAATTACGGAAATCTGCATAGGTATGCAGAATGAGAGCTTAATACTGCTTTCAGATCGCCACCCTGGCAATAACCCGGGTTATTCAGGTTGTTCCCTTTAAACCATGGTTGCCTACTTTTGAAAAATAATTTCCGGGAGAAAAGTAAAAAGCATAGGGGCAGTCCCTGCATTGCCGGGGGCGGTCTCTGCGTCTCTGGAGGAGGCTCTATGTCACCAGGGGGAGGTCCCTGCATCGCCGGGGGACCCAGCATCACTGGGGGGCTTTCCCTGCATCACCAGGGGTGGTCCCTGAATCGTGAGAGGGCAGTCCCTGCATCACCAGGGTTTCTATATAGGTGTCCTGCAAAGTATCCAGCCCCCCTAAGTATTCCCCATCATGTGCCTGCAGCCCCCCTCAGTATTCCCCATGATGTGCATCCAGCCCCCCTCATTATTGCCCATCATGTGCCTCCAGCCCCCCTCAGAATTCCCCATCATGTGCCTCCAGCCCCCCTCAGTGTCTCCTATCATGTGCTCCAGCCCCCTCAATGTCGCCCATCATGTGCCTCCAGTCCCCCTCAGTATCGCCCATCATATGCCTCCAGCCCCCCTCAGTATTCCCCATCATGTGCCTCCAACACCCCTCAGCATCTCCCATCATGTGCCTCCAGCCGCCCTCAGTATTCCCCATCATGTGCCTTCAGCCCCTCTCAGTATCCCCCATTATGTGCCAGCAGCCCCCCTCAGTATTCCCCATTATGTGCCTCCAGCTCCCTCAGTATTCCCCATCATATGCCTCCACCTCCGCCCTCTGCAGCGCCTCTTCTTCTGCATGACGCTGACGTCAGCGTCACGTAACGTCAGCGGTAAACAAACACAGCGCCCGGACCGTTGAGTCCAGGCTTTCAGTATGTGTTGCTATGGCAACACATACACACTCAGTATTCCCCAGCATATTTTGTCAGCCACACCTCAGTATTCCCCAGCATATTTTTCCAGCCCCCCCTCAGTATCTCCCATCATATTTTTCCAGCCCCCATTCCCCAGCATATTTTTTCAGCCACTCTCCTTTACACTTACCTTTTTCTCCTTCTTTCCTTCCTCCTCCGCAGCGGTCTTCTGACTTCACTTCACTCTGACTTACCTACCCTCCTAGCTCCAAAATGGCCTGTGTGTTCTGGAAGGGAGATGTCCTGTCATCCGTCGAGTCATCCGTTGCGTCCTCCCGCATCCCGCGCATGCGCAATAGTGTTTTTCTTTTTACAGTTCTTGTTTGCGGGAGAAAGGGTTGCTCTCCTGGGAGTCTGGGAGATCTCCCAGGATTCCGGGAGTCTCCCGGACATTCCGGGAGAGTCGGCAATATGCTTTAAACAGTGCAGGGCAGACCCGGGACATACTGGGTTCTAGGTCTTTCCCGATATTTTGAATGGGCAGCACGTGGCTCCTGGGAAGGAACTGTTGCATAGCTACAGTAAAAAAACACACCTCCAATCGGGTGTATTAGGTGGGACCCGGGTTGAAAAACTCAGGTCAGCACCTTTTACACCACCACTTGCCATGGTCTGATATGGGAAAAAAACCCTTCTTTTCTCCCTTATTCAAGTTATTAGACCCGGGAAGCAGGACCTTGGTACAGTAGCTTTCAGATCACCATCAAAATTCTGGGTTTTTAATGGTGATCTGAAAGGGGTATAATTATGCTTTATGTTGTAGACTAAGAAGGAATGCCCAATTATAATCTTAACCTAGCTGATCTGTCACAAGTGTCATTCCTTTTAAGGACAGGTGGGCTTGAATGCCTGATTGATCAGCCTGGATGCATGGGCAATAATTCAGCCTGGTTGTTGCAGAATAATTATTCTACATTGTAAATAATCCATTTCAGCACATAACGTGTTGCATAGTTTGTCCAGCCGTCATATTAATGGGGAATATTCCTTAATTCAGTGAAACTAAACATGGTTTCTGGTTGGAAACAGTGGATATTTAAAAGTAGACCACTTAGCAAATACAATAATGCTATTTCATGTTACCTAATTATAACATAAAGTGTATAACTTCAGAAACATTTTAACATTCAGTATGGCATAAAAAACTCATTTACATTAATAAATAACCTGTTCCAGTATGTACAATTTAAATGCCTCCTGCCACCCACAGTGCGTACATTCCTCTTGCGTAGGAATGTCACGCCCTATTGTATGGCGTCACATACAATATACGTACGTTCAGAGTTCTGATTCGTAACATCTGCTGTGCGCATGTGCAAGTATGTTTCTACAGCCAGTTTTTCACATGCAAAATGCGTATATTAACTGTCATTATTAAGTCTGGATCAGAACCCTAGATCCCACTCTTGCGTCTATGAGTTGACATAGTTAACACTAAAGTGCCGGCAGGTTAACTGTCATCGAGCTAAATGTCAAGTGCACATGCTCACCCAAAATAATGGACCTGATCCATTTTCCATTAGTATGGAGGTCTGTAGCTCTGCATGTGAGAGGAAAGTGAACTCCACTCTCTTGTACAGAGTTCTGGCCATTTACATGTCCAGAGCCCTAGTTTAAGTTCTCTGAATGCAGTTCCGTATGGAAGTGCATACCGTCGCCCCCTCTCTCCATAATCCACATTCCTATCCCTGCCTCCCTTACAGGGATTGGCATTCAAATCAGTCGGATTGAGCTGCTAGCATATGGAACTAACTTCCGTTCGCTAGGAAATCTGTGGCGCAACATTTGGCAAGCGCATGTGCGCTGTCAGAAAAACACCCGACTTCCAGAAGCATCTCAAAATATTGTTAAATAGTATAGAATTTTATCAGCTTTAAATACATAACTATACAAGAACAATAACTGTACATACAAGAAAGGAATATTAATGAGAAAAGCTACTGAAGAAAACCCTAGAGCAAAAACATTTTTTTACATAGGTTTTGTACTTACATCCTGTGCAGGTACATGAATAGTGCCTGTAACTCTCACATAGACCTGTATATTAACTCATTGTCGTACGTTTTCTGGAACATGAACAAAAAGCTTTGCTTTTTTTTTGCAGCACCATCCGTAAGTCTACTTATTTTTATTATGCTTTTTAAGCATGGATGCCTGCAAAACAAGCCTTTAAGGTCAATCTGCTCATAATTCTAAAATGAGCTAACCGACTGTAATGAATTTAAGGTTTTATACATGGACAAATATTGTCTAAACCTTTAAATAAATATTCATAGTTCTCTGCAGAAGTTAATGCGTACCAACAAAAACAGTCAACCAAAATTCCAGTACAACCTCTCTCTTGTTCAAAGGCAGAAACTATTATAGGAGTCTACTTACAATTATGCTGTTAATTGAGGTTAATTCTACAAGGTTTTTTTTTAAATACAATTAAACAAGATTTATTCCACCTTGATAGCGGCCCAGTCCGATAATTTTCCCCGGTTGAAGTCTAGATGGGAGGAGGATTTGGAGGAGCTGGTGGAGGAGGAATGGGAGGAGGTATTGGCATCTACTAACCATGCTACGTTTGCTTTGCGGTTTAGGCAGATTCACTTTTATCTTTTACATAGAGTGTACCTTACACCCCAGCGAATGGTCCGGATGGGAAGACTTACTGAGGATAATTGTGTTCGGTGTGGCCTTTCCCCTTGTACCTTTTGGCATATGCTATGGACCTGCCCTACGGTGTCTCGGTTCTAGAGGTTGGTCTGGGACTGTTCCCTGGGCACGCTCTCCATCTCTATGCCGATTAATCCTAGAATTTGTATTTTTGGACTATCCTTAGCAGAGGCGATGGATAGAAATATCCATAGATATTTATTCTCCTTGTTCTCACTTGCGCAAGTGGTGATTGCGCGGCGATGGATGGCGGTTGAGCCCCCGTGCCTGAGGGAATGGGTGATGCTGGTCAATGACACTCTGCCACATGAAAAATATGTGTATCAATTTAGAGGGGCCCCTGACTGGTTCTACAAGGTGTGGACTCCATGGCTGGACTCAATTTATGGAGCGGGCGTTGTGCCATTTGTACCACAGCTCGGCGCGGCACATGTAGCTGAAACTTCATAATAATACGCTTATATATCTAGCAGTGGTGTGTACTAACAGTTTTTTCTCATGTAATGTTATGTTATTCATAACAATGCAATTGCGTTTTCTGATGCTGTCTTTTTTTTTTTTTTATGTCAAGATATATCAATGCTAATAGGATTCCGTGTTGTATTGCTCCCCCGATTATGTTCCTAAAAGGGGTAGTAGTTTTGTTTTGTTTGAAAAATTGATAAAATCAATAAAAATGTACTTGATTTAAAAAAAATACAATTAAACAAGGGTGTTGGTTGAACTTTAGATAAGGGTTAAACTTTGCCTCCTTACAGTTGGAGCAAGCGCAATATGGAGCAGTCTGCCCCTGTAGCTCAGATCAGGCTAATTCCCCCTTCGCCCTCCTCCATCATTGGTGTGCCTGCTCAACAGTGAGGGATTGGTACTCTGGTATCAAAATCTCTCAGTGTTGACAGACCTAAGCTGTCATGAAGCAGGGGCTGCAGAGGTGTGCTGTGCTACAAGTAGACCTGCAGCCTCTCTCTTACACCTGGAGGGTCTACAGCCTCTTAGAAAAACCGAATTATTGTAGGATTTAGGTGTGTGGGAAAGAGCTCTGCAAGTAAAAATATATCTGATACCTATAAGGAGGACAGAGGGCCGCATAGGCTGGAAGGAGTATAAACGTCAGGCTGCTGTTCCCTGAAGCAGGCAAGTCATGGGTTAAGTTTAAGAGAATGTTAAGGGAGCCAATCAGAATAGGGCTAGGGGGTGATCTTTAAGGGGAGGGGTAAAGGGTTAAAGAGGGGCTTTGCTGGAAGCTTCCAGATCTTTCTGCTTCTGAATTTCCCTCCCTCCCATCATATTGTATTTATTAACATGTTATTGTTTTTCAGATGGGGCATGGGTGGTGGTGGTATCGGTGGGGGGGTCAGCTGATATAAAAGGCGCTAGGTTCATGGCATTATTGAAGGTATGGAGCAGGATGGATGCACCCCTCGATTATACCCGCCAGCCACGCAGGGGTGGCTGGATCTCGGTATGCCTTCCCGAGCGGTCAGGTTGAGCACAGACAGAGGGGTGATGATTCGGGTGGCCATATCCTTCTGTTGCGCCTAGGGCAGGGGGTGCCTGCCCTCTTGTTGGTTCCAGGGAATAGCTGAACCCCCCACACGTTTGGTGCCACCTTTTCACTAAATTTATATTTCTAATTGTTAATAAACCTATGCCCCCTTTTAATAGCCAAAACATTGTCCATGTCGTTATTTCAATGTATTGATTATATGTGTGAAGATAGTTGTGTACAGGGGTTGGTTTTTTCAGGGGACAGGTCAGCCTTTGATGCTTTATAAACTAGCAAGTTTACTGGATGAAATGTCCTTATCTTCACAGTTATTTGAGGTGCAATGTAAATATGTCTTGAAAGGATCAGTCACAATCCGATATAGGGCCATCTCACTGTTCAATAATCATTAAATTCTCCTATAATGTGCTTGAAACTCACAAAAATGAAATAAAATAGGATAAACTTTCATTAATGAGAGAGCATAGTATAAATAAAAGATGCATAAAAATCATGGATAAAACATGAATTACCGGAAAAAAGTTGGGCGCAGAGTAATGCTTTATCCAACAAATTATTCTAAAAACTACTATGCAGTGGCCATGATTGCAAGAAAAAACATATTTATTAAAACACAAGCAAATATATAAATGAACTACTAATGATATAGGACCAGATTCAGAATTAAGAACGTCTGGTAACTTAAACACGCAAAATGCGTAAGTGGAGTGATTTCTATTCAGGACGCATGTGCAGACCATGGAGATACGAAGCGTAATTGGAAAGATGCATAAGTAATTTCCGCACGTCAAAAAATCTGCACGCACATAAAAGATCGGACGGATTAATAATTAGTAGGTGTCAATCGGAATGTAAATAGCAAAAAATAGGCGTGGTAATGCAGTAGACGTGCGGTTGTATTTGCGAACGTTTAACTTCCGTCACATATACGCACGCTAATGATAAGGCTGCTTTCACAACACGGAAGTGTTCCGAAATTTATTCATTTTGCAAAACGTACGTATTTTGTATGAACGTACACGAACGCACGGAAAACACTCTTAATTCTGAATCCGGTCCATAGTGCTTAGGACTTGGGCCTGATCACAGTTAAGAAAATGCAGCTTTTTAGGTGTGTATATTTAAGAAGAGATATACTGCACAGGTGTAGTAAATTAATATAGGCAATTTATGTGGGATTTAAGAACGTAATGGCCCTGAATCACCATTACAAACCTATTTCCGTCAAAAAATCTGCACGCACATAAAAGATCGGACGGATTATTAATTAGTAGGTGTTAATCGGAATGTAAATAGCAAAAAATAGGCATGGTAATGCAGTAGACGTGCGGATCTATAGGCGAACGTTTAACTTCCGTCACATATACGCACGCTAATGATAAGGCTGCTTTCACAACACGGAAGTGTTCCGAAATTTATTCATTTTGCAAAATGTACGTATTTTGTATAAACATACGGATCTATTACGACTGCACGGAAAACACTCTTAATTCTGAATCCGGTCCATAATGCTTAGGACTTGGACCTGATCACAGTTAAGAAAATGCAGCTTTTTAGCTGTGTATATTTAAGAAGAGATATACTGCACAGGCGTAGTAAA
Organism: Limnodynastes dumerilii; assembly: GCA_011038615.1. NCBI lineage: Eukaryota > Metazoa > Chordata > Amphibia > Anura > Limnodynastidae > Limnodynastes > Limnodynastes dumerilii. The sequence goes on from WWET01005691.1 coordinate 36,634, forward strand.
TTAATATAGGCAATTTATGTGGGATTTAAGAACGTAATGGCCCTGAATCACCATTACAAACCTATTTCCTCAAGGTTCTTAATGACTTAAGAAAGAAGGGTAGTGTTGGGAAACTGGGAAACTTAAGAACGAAGATACGAAGATTGAAGGGAGGGAGCCATTTAGGAAATCTGGGTGCAGTTAGACAAAACTTTTTTTAATTAGCCGCCTTACACGCACAACTATCAACCTAAAGTTAAGGTAGCACTATGGCTCGTAAGTCGGTTAAGAAGCTGAAAATCGGTGGCGTGTCAGTGGAGTTGCCTTGCCACTTTTTGCTTATAATTAGGAACCTAAATCATTTTTAAATGAAAACACGGTCCTAAATCCCAAATAAGCCATTTATTTATTATTATTTATTTATTAACAGGTTTTTATATAGCGATATCAGATTACGTAGCGCTTTACAGAGAATATTTCACATTCACATCACTCCCTTCCCCTATTGGAGCTATATTCTAAGGTCACTAACACATACATACATAGACACTCACACACACAAGCACAAGGATTAATTTAGTCGGCAACAAATTAACCTACTAGTATGTTTTTGGCAGGAAACCAGAGCACCCTGAGGAAACCCATCAGATGTTACTGCAAATTAGACAAAATATATGTCCATAGTCCCTGGCTACTGTCCTTCATTTAAATTAACGGTCCTGGTAACCCAGGATGCCCTTTTCTGATAAAAAAAATTATCTAACCCTTTCTTAAACATATCAAGGGAAACTGCCATCACAGCCTGTCCTGGCAGTGAATTCCATATCTTAATTGCTCTTATTCTAAAGAACCCTTTCCTTTGCTGGTTGTGAAACTTCTTTTCCTCTAACCTTAGTGGGTGACCCGTGTCCTGTGTACAGTCCTTAGGGTAAAAAGTTCCATGAAAGTTCTTCTTCTCTTAGATGCCTCTTTTCTAAAGTAAACATGCCTAAAATGGCTAGCCATACCCTCATAGCTCAATGACTCCATGCCCTTTATCAATTTTGTCATCCTTCTCTGAACCCTTGCTTGTTCCAAAATGTCTTTTTTATGGAGTGGTGCCTAGGACTGAACTCTGTATTCAAGATAAGGCCTTACCAGTGATTTATATAGTGGCCTTCCCTTGAATCTATTCCCCTTTTTATGCATGCTAATACTTTATTGGCCCTTGCCGCTGCTGCTTGACATTGAGCACTATTGCTAAGTCTATTGTCCACAAGCACTCCCAAATCCTTCTCCATTAAAGATTCCCCTAAATGTACCCAATTTAATTTATAAATTGCATGCTTTTATATTCCTAAATGCATAATTCTCTGTAGAGAAGCTACATCTTGCTTAGAGTCTATTACCTTACATACTTAAGTGTCATCTGCAAAAATGGAAACATTGCTCTCTAAACCATGGTCATTAATAAATATATTAAAAAGGAGTGGTCCCAGCACGGAACCTTGAGGTACACCACTTAAAACTTTTGACCAATTAGACATTGTTCTATTTATCATTATTCTCTGTTTCATGTTCTCCAATCAGTTTTTGACTGAAGTACAAATGTTGTTTCCATGCTTAATTCCCTTATTTTGTGGACCAACCTCTTGTGTGGCATTTTATCAAAGGCTTTTGCAAAATATAAGTAGAAAATTTCAACTGCACTACCCTGGTCTAAGTTTGAACTAACTTCCTCATAGAACCTAATTAGGTTAGTTTGACATGACCTATCCCTCACAAATCCATGCTGATTCCATCTAATAATATTATTGCACATCAAGAAATCTTGTATATTATCCCTTATCCCTCTCAAAAAAGACATTCCAGTTGAAACACGTAGGTTGTGGGTGGCGGCGTCCAGTTCAGCTTGGCAGGACTTCTAGCTGGGTGAGTGTTTAGTTCACAGTACAGCATAGTTGGGCCCATTCTGTGCTGTTAGTTGGTCATCTCAAGCGGACAACACTCTGGCCTGTTATCCCGACCATAGGAAAGGTTATCGTGGGAAGAGTTTTTATTACAAAGAAACTGTACGTTTTATGTGATGGAATAAAGGATGTGCTTTTTTTAAGAAAGACACAATGGAGTCCGTAATGAGAGATAATAGGAATCTTTATTAAGAGTCTTGTTGCAAGAGGAGTAAAGGGTGAGTTGGATACCTTATATATAGAGGTATGGCTTTGTGGTGACGAGCTACATGAGGGTCTCCGAACCAGTTTTGTGTTTCTTTCACTGGGCTCTGCTGAATGACGAGGAAGGGGGAACGTAGGAGAGGAGAACGTCTCGGATAAAACAGAACTACCCGGGTCAATTAGATACATGTGATGAGCAATAACAACAAGAGGTTACTATTGTGAGTAGTATATCTTTATTGTGGTGGTTATCCTTATAAGAACATACTACACTATTCTTGGAACTTTCTTTCTCCCTATATAGAACAGGAACCTGCTAAGAAGGATTGGAGTGGAGAGGAGAAAGGCCTTTTTTTTTGATGAGCAAAGATATAAAGAGAAAGATATTGTGAGTAGGATTTATCTCCTTGCTGCAGTCACCTTTAAGAACGTGCTATACTATCTTTTTCTTTTTTCATTTTATGTAACTACGGCACAAGTTCGTGGATTGGAATAAAGTGCATTACTGTCTTTGAGGAACCTTCCCCTTTAATTTCTGGGATGTTGCCACCTGATAAAAATGGTCAGCTTCCCAAGGATATTATACCCTATTCAAATGTTACCATTTTTATTATTAAAACAAGACATAAAAAAATTGAACAAGGCTTTTCAATCTTTTATATGGTTCCAAAAAAGGCTGAGAGCCTCCTTATACAAATTACAACAACCCGAGAGAGAGGGGAGGTATCAATTTACTTTATATCAAAGAATATAACCTAGCAGCAAACTATATATACGCCATTGATTGGATTAATAATACTAAACTACCAATGCCTGACACTCCGCATACACCATTCACCCCTCCTACGAAATGAAGAGACAGACACTATAGCTTTTGGATTAAATAAAAGGGGCATAGATTTATTGATTGGAATTATTGGACTATAACTTTGGAACACAGAAAGGTGGCAATGTAGCAGGTGAGGTGAGTCAGCCGCAACACCGGTGATCTAATAATGAGGACAGACAGCCCCTGCCCTCAGCGCTCAAACCATGACTAAAGTGGTCACTACCTCAATCATAGTGCACGGCACGGGGGGAACCGCGCCGGCAGATCAGGATCCGGCCACGAGGCTGGGCATACCTAATGTATAGTCCCGAGGCGTGCCAAGCCATGTCTACACCAAACTTTTCCCATGCGCCCAAAAATTGCTGACTCACCCACCTCTACCGCCACAGCGGCAGGTCCCTCCAGACCTACCGCCCGCCACCTTGAACCTCCTGCAACACTCCCAACAAACCCTGCAAAAATAGAAGCATGCCTTTAGGGGACAGATGCACACCGTCACCACGGTATAAAGAGGGGTCAACGTGTACACCATTCACCCCACCTACGAAATGAAGAGACTGACACCATAGCTTTGGATTAAATAAAGGGGGCATAGATTTATTAATTGGAATTATTTGACTATATCTTTGGAACACAGAAAGGTGGCAACGTAGCAGGTGAGGTGAGTCAGCCGCAACACCGGTGATCTAATAATGAGGACAGACAGCCCCTGCCCTCGGCGCTCAAATCATGACTAAAGTGGTCACTACCTCAATCATAGTGCACGGCATGGGGGGAACCGCGCGGGCAGATCAGGATCCAACCACGAGGCTGGGCATACCTAATGTACAGTCACGAGGCGTGCCAAGCCATGTCTACACCAAACCTTTCCCATGCGCCAAAAAATTGCTGACTCACTCACCTCTACCGCCTATCTATGCCCCGTCTGAAAAGGAAAAACAATGTTAAAAAAAACCTTAAACCTCTATAGGGAGGGAGGGAGGGAAGGATTTCTGATGGGAAGGATCCCACTAAGATGGCCGCCCAGCTTATAAACCCCAGGTTACCCCGCCCATATCCGCCCCCCACCTAAAGCCCCATTGGTTAACCCTGCCCTGACCTATACACTAAGGATGAATGGTGCCAGCAGAGTACAGGCAGGTGTTTAAATGCCCTCATGCCTAGGCAGCATTCAGTTATCCAAACATCTATACCAACACCACCTTAGAGCAGGACTTTATTCCAGAAATACACCTGGCAGCTTTGCTACATACCAAACCAACAGATATTCCCCCCAATGTGAAAGAAAAGCTGTCACTGTACTCTACCTGTAAATCTTGGAAACAAATTCTATCCACCCTACAGACTCCTTATACACATACCTTATTTAGTATTTCTCTCTCAAGACAAGAAATGCCCCTATCTTTATACACACTTCTTACACCCCAATTCTTTATTACCTTTAACATTTTTGCAATTACAGGATAAATATCTAGGAGCTAAGCTCCCTCTTTATTCTTATTTACAGGCCAGAAGCTATATCGATAAAACTTTACTTTTAATTTCAAACTCAAAGTATACTGTGATTTTGGATGACATGCTGCAACGTCGAACCTCATCTCCCTTCTCAGTTGCTAAAATATACTCTGAAACATGAACCAAAATGAATCTAGACTTAGTAACAAAGGAAATGGAAAAATGGCTTCCTCAATTTCCAGACTTGACATTACCAGATACACAAAAAGCTATAATGATAATTGAAAAAGCTCTAGTGTCTAGCAGCTATAGAGAAATTACTTATTAAGATCCTACACAGAGCATATCTAACAACCAAGCTACATTTTCAAATGGACGCTAATCTAATGCTAATTGTTGCAAATGTCAGGAACCAGAGACAGACCTTCTGCATTGCTTGTGGTTCTGTTCTAAGATACAGATTTTTTGGGGTGTTGTGGTGGAGTATATTCGACACAAGTTGGGCATTTCGTTCACACATTCAGTAGAAAGGATATTTTGGGACTTACATGACCAGAATACAAGATGAAAGTTGATAAAGGGTAACAGGAAACTTCTGCTTATAATTGCAGCAGTAGCAAAAAAATACTCTCCCAATGGATTTCACCAGATCCTCCATCTTTATCTATGATGACTAGTAGATTGTCGTATTTCTACCAGATGGATTGGATAGAATGTGGGAAAAACAGGGAGCACCTAGTGGAGCAATTTTGTAATACTTTGTTACCATATATTGGTACTCTACCGCAGCATTCCAGAACCTTACTATGAAAAGCTTTTCAGTAAACTTCATGGTATAACTAAGAATTGTTAAGTGGACGCTCTCCTTTCTAAATCTGATCCCCATCGTTTACAGACACCTAACTACCTCAGAAAATATAGACAGCACGTTACTCTGTAAAATATTATTGTACGAAATATAAGGAAATGAACTTTATCGCTCATATCTTGTTACACGGGACTGTACCAGACGGGCACAGACCACGTGGGTTATGTGGAAGATCCCGAGTGTGGATACAGATGGAGTTACAGCGAAAGAGGAAATTAAATAGAGCGAGAGGTGAATAGGCAAGCGCCACCAGACACCTGCCAAAATAATCAATGCTGGGAATATAAGGCAATGACAACTGACTGGGTACAAGTGCTATGCACTAACAAGACTGTGTTCAGACAAGACTGGGTATAAGTGCTATGCACTAACAAGGCTGCATACACAGTGACAAATACTGAGAGACTGAGTACAGAATGCACCATATCAGACAGGACTAGATATATGCTGCACAACCATGATGATATTCTGGCAAGGATGGCAGTAACCAATAGCAACAAAGACTGGATGCTAGTGGGGCAGACAAGAAGCTTGCAGTTACCAGAAGACTCTGGAAAATCTACTGACACAAACCTTACAGCACAAGCATCCCTACCACTGCACTACATTACCAGACAAGCTGGAAATGACAATCAAAGCACAGAGAAGCACTACTAGTTACAGCAGAAGTCTAACAGGTGATACCAAGGTAAACCTCAGAACTACACACCAAGACTTAACTGGGCAAGCCAATAGTACCAACAAGCAGCAATACAAAACAGTGAGGCAACCACTGCTAAGAACTACAGTAATGCTCACAAATATCTTACCGTGAGTCTACCAACAGCACAAACACACATCTGCATGCAGCTGACCACAGAATCCACGTGCAACATGCAGGGAGCAGGCGCAGGGCCAGAAGTGAACCAAGGCTAGGTGCAGGGATGTTTACTAAACAGCGAACCAGAATGGCTACCAAATAGGACAGAGTTCAAGGCAAGAAAGAAAACTCCAGACAGACCCTGCAAACACAGGACTCCTAGACAGGGCTGACAGGCAGCATCTCAGAGAGAACTGGACTGAGTATATCCCACAGGGAGGCACAGGTGGACAGGGTTTAAATAATGAGAGGAGTAAATCAGAGACAGACAGAGAAAGCCCCATTAAAGGACCAGTAACAAATGAACACACAGACACAAACAGGGCAGTTTACTGACACATCTATTTCACGTCTATATACATTTCAAATGTTAATCTATCGTTTGTTTGAATAGATCTTGATATGAATGACCCCTTCTAACATTGAATAGACTCAGAAAACTATAGATTTAAGGATACTTTGTATTATCTTATAGAACAATACCCAAAGTAGAAATTTATGTCAGTGGTGTATACTTTCTACTTATGTATGCTTTATGTGTTATTTTACCATTTGTTATAATGGACAAAGTTGCCTATTTCTGTAAAAACTTTGGAAAACTTCCAATAAAATGTTTTTGTTTTTTAAATATTCCCCATAATTAAAACAACCTAGCTGTGCAACTTTTTCAATTTGCTGTAGAAGTTCGGATTCCTCAATTAAACTAATATTTGGTGGTTTATAGCATTTCCCTATCAGTAACTTCTTTGAACTTTTACCTCCACTGTATATTTCCACTCACAATACTTCTATATTATCACCAATACCCTTATAAATAACTTCTTGTATACTTGTTTTTAACATTGGCTTAAAATAGAGACATATTCCTCCTCCCTTTTTATTTACCCTATCCCTCATGAAGAGAGTATAGCCCTCCAAGTTGACTGTCCAGTCAAGTGTATCATTCCACCATGTCTCAGTAATACCTATAATATCATAATGCGCTTTCATTTCTTCTAGTGCTAACTCCCTTATTTTACCTCACAGACTTCTTGCATTTGCAAGCATACACTTTCAGATAGTGGCCCGTATTCAGAGTATCGGACGTAAAAAATTACTACACATGCGCAGTATTAAAAATCGCTAAACACCAGACGTATATGTTATACGTCCGGTACTCTGAATACGGGCCAGTGTTAGTGGCTGGTATGAATTAATAAACCAATAGTTTACAAAGGTCCACAGTTCATTCCAAAAAATAAACCAGCACTCAATTTCTCCATATCATTTAGAATTATTAGATCTTAAAACACATCCAAGGTGATTGTACATTGAGACAGTATATCCACAAGTAGTAGTGAAAGCCAAATAGGCTTAAGGGAGATTAAACTCCCTGGTTGTGCAGCGTGGGGGCACAACCTAGCCTGCTGCATGCACTGCTGAGAGGAGCCCCCTCCTCCTTAGCAGTCTATAAAAGGGGACTTCACTGAGGGAAGTCCTCCTTTTCTTATTTGGAAAATTCCCTCCCTCCCTCCCCTTTAAATGTAGGAAGAGTTGTGTCTAGCTTTAGCGGGTGCATTAGCAAGCTTTTGTTCTTATGTTATTCGGCACCGAGGTGGCGCCCAAGTGGTAACTGTTTTGCGGAATGCCGTTTAGCATATCGGTCCCTGAGGTGTGCCCGGGGCAGGCAACTTTAGCCTTTGTCCAGTTACTATGTGGGTGTAGCACTGAGGTGTTGGAGAGAACTTGTTTGTTGATTATTTGTTACTTTATACTTGCTAATTGCTGTTTAGCCCCATCAAAGTTAAAGCTTATCCCATCAATTAATCTTAGCCTTTCAAAATTAAATAAATAAATAAATAAATAATCCCTCTTATCCCAAACAATAAACTATACTTAAATTTACCCCTTAATTCTATGTTGTGTCAATTTCTTCCTAGGCAGAGGTTATGGGATGCCCTAGTGCAGGAATTAACCATGGGTAGTTTAATGAATAGCCATCACATTTTTAAACAATGTGTTCACATGTGAGAAACAATGTTGACAAATGTTTCTAAATTGTTAATCTCTTGCTGTAATCATGCAGACAAGAACTTTGTGAATACAGCAAGTATTAAATAAAAGATATTGGAATGGTGAATAATTAGACAGATCTCACCGGTTTTCCAGGACTCAGGAGGCTCTCTTAGCCATGGCACGGTCTCATATACAAGCATAGCTTCAGCTAGTAAAGCGGCATGTGCACCCACCAACCATAACACGTTCATTCACAGTTGTAATAAAGATATTACATCTGCTTTCAGTCACGCGATTAAAAAAAGCCAATTGTAGATATTATAGATATGGCCATAATTGTGGGTAGATAGGTACCAATCGCTAGGCTGACGCGTTTCTTCTCAGGGAGATTTCATCAGAGGCTATAAAATGTGTCTCTCTACATGAGCGCATTTAAAGCCTCCACAGCAAACTCATCATACCATGTCTTATAGCTTTGCTTTGTACGCTGGGACACAGTTATGTTGTAATTAAAAGGGTTTTCCCCAAACTATTGTCAAAAAGTTGGAAGCATAGCATTATCCAAAATGACTTGTTGCTGAAGAATTAAGATTGCCCTTCCTTGGAGATAAGGGGTTTAGCCCAAGTCCAGAAAAATAGCCCCATACTAACCATAATAACCCCATAATAAACCCATAATAAACCCATAATAACCCCTCCTTCACCAAACTTCACAGTTGGCATAATGCAGACAGGCAGGTAACATTCTCCCAGAATCCTCCAAACCATTTGACTGCCAAATAGAGAAGTGTGATTAATCACATCACAGAACATGTTTCCACAGCTCCACAGTCCAGTGTTGGTGTGCTTTACACTGCTCCATCTGACACTTGGCATTGGACTTGGTAATGTGAGGCTTGCATGTAACTACTCAGCCAATGGAAAATTCCATTATTTTTTTGTGCTTAAATTAATGCCAGTGGATATTAAGAACTCATCAGCAATGGAATCAGCAGAGCGTTGGCAGCCTTGACTCACCAGGCTCCTAAGCAGTCATTGATTTTATGTGGTCTTCTGCTTAATGGCTAAGTTGCTGTTGTTCTTAAATGTTTCCACTTTCTAATAATATCACTTACAATTGACTGTAGAAAATCCAGCAGGGATGAAATTTCATGAACCATCTTATTGGAGAGGTGGCATCCTATCACAGTACCATGCTTGAAGTTACTGAGCTCTTCAGAATGACCCATTTTGTATCACAAATGTTTGCAAATGGATACTGCATGGCTAGGTGCTTGGTTTTATATAGTTGTGGTAACTGGTCTGATTGAAACACCAGAATTTACTACTTAACAAGTGTGGCCAAATACTTTTGTCCATATGGTGTAGATTTCCACTTACGGTGTCTGTGGTTTTTCAGTTAGAAAGGTTCATTATTTTGATACAACAATTCCATAGTAAAAGTACTGATCCTGATGTAGGCAGTGTAGTAGAAGTTACATGGATCCTATTAAATAGAGAATCACAGTGATCTAGGCCAGGTGATAGCTAGCTATGTGACTTAGCGATACCTGAACTGGCAGCCTATGAGAAACTGGAGGTAAACCTTTATTCTCTAGGAGCAGAGACTTATGCATTAACCATCTTTACTTTGCCAAGCATCAAAGCAAGGTCTTTAAGAAAAGTGTGGACCAGTAAGACACAAAGAAACTTTCTATTCCCACTGAGAAAAAAAAGAATAGCATTAGATCGCTGGGCCTCTCTACTGACATAATGAAAATAAGTCTCATGCTACAAGAACGACAGAAGTGTTTTTCAGGATACACACATAACTAAATATAAAAAATTACTTATTTTATGTTTTATTTCTCATAACACATGTCATAGGTTGTACAGTACAACATATAAACAAATGTGAAATAATAAGCAGGCACTAGTGTTTAGATTGCGGCATAAAACAGTACTACGTTTCTGTACTGGTAATTCTTCAAATAGCTGCAGGCCAAAGGTAATTTTCTACCTCTAACAGGGGTTTATTTATGGGTCCAGCACCCCTGGAAAAGTAGGGGACTGGCACCCTCATTACCCATTTACTCCCAGTACCCCATCATGTGCCTCCAGCACCTCCCCCCCAGTACTCCCATCATGTGCCTCCAGGCTCCAGCCCCCCCTCCCAGGTTTTCTTACCTTACCTGTGCACTCCAAGAATTGAAGTCCCGTGGTGGCCGAGACTTGCGAGGGACATGAAATCACGCAGTGGCCGAGACTTGCAAGGGAAGGGA